>JAQZBX010000609.1:0-103126 GCA_029593785.1 Cabassous unicinctus | reverse complement strand
ATATGCTGTTGGATTCGATTTGCAAGTATTTTGTGGAGAATTTTTGCATCTATGTTCATTAGAGAGATTGGTCTGTAATTTTCTTTTCTTGTGGAATCTTTATCTGGCTTTGGTATTAGGGTGAGGTTGGCTTCATAAAATGTGTTGGGTAATTTTCCCTCCTCTTCAATTTTTTGTAAGAGTTTAAACAGAATTGGTGTTAATTCTTTGAAATGCTTGGTAAAATTCACCTTTGAAGCCATCTGGTCCTGGACTTTTCTTTGCTGGGAGATTTTTGATGAGGGATTCAATCTCCTTAATTGTGATTGGTTTGTTAAGTTCTTGTATTTCTTGTAGCATCAGTGTAGGTTGGTTGTGCATTTCTAGAAATTTGTCCATTTCATCTAGGTTGTCTAGTTTGTTGGCATATAGTTTCTCATAATATCCTCTTATTATTATTTTTATTTCTGTGAGGTCTTTTGTAACTTCTTCCCTTTCATTTCTGATTGTATTTGCATCTTCTCTCTTTTTTTCTTTGTTAGTCTAGCAAGGGGTTTGTCAATATTATTGATCTTCTCAAAGAACCAGCTTTTGGTTTTGTTGATTTTCTCTATTGTTTTTCTGTTCTCATTTTCATTTATTTCTGCTCTAATCTTTATTATTTCTTTCCTTCTGCTTGCTTTGGGATTGGTTTGCTGTTCTTTTTCTAGTTTCTCTAGTTGTTCAGTTAAATCTTTAAGTTTAGCTCTTTCTTGTTTTTTAATATAGGCATTTAGGGCTATAAATTTTCCTCTCAAGGTTGCCTTTGCTGTATCCCATAAGTTTTAAAATGTTGTGTTCTCATTTTCATTTGTCTCAATATATTTACTGATTTTACTTGCAATTTCTTTTTTGACCCACCGATTATTTAGGAATGTGTTGTTCAGTCTCGACACATTTACAAATTTATGTTTTTCCTGTCTATTATTGATTTCTAGTCTCATTCTATTATGATCTGAGAAGGTACTTTGTATAATTTCAATCTTTTTATATTTATTGAGAGCTGAATTGTGACCTAATATGTGGTCTATCCTGGATAAATATCCATTGGCACTTGAGAAGAATGTATAACCCACTAAGTTTGGATGCAGTGCTCTGTATATGTCTGTTAGGCCCAATTTGTTTATCATATTTTTCAAGTTCTCTGTTTCCTTGTTGATCTTCGGTCTAGTTGTTCTATCTAATGATGTGAGAGGGGTGTTGAAGTCTCCAATGATTATTGTAGAAATTTTTATTTCTCCCTTCAGTTTTGCCAGAGTTTGTCTCATATATTTTGGGGCACACTGGTTAGGTGCATAGATATTTATGACTCTTTTATCTTCCTGGTGGATCATCCCTTTTATTAATATATAATGGTCTTCTGTATCTCTTATAACTTTTTTTGCATTTAAAGTCTGTTTTGTCTGATATTAGTATAGCTACCCCTGCTCTTTTCTGGTTACTATTTGCATGGAGTATCTTTTTCCAACCTTTCACTTTCAGCCTGTTTGTATCCCTGGGTCTAAGGTGAGTTTCTTGTAAGCAGCATATGGATGGCTCATGTGGTTTTTTTTTATCCACTCTATCAGCCTGTATCTTTTGATTGGGGAGTTTAATCCATTCACATTCAATGATATTACTGTAAATGCACAAATTACTTCCTCCATTTTATTCTTTGGTTTTCATATGTCATCTTGTTTTTGTCTCTCTTTTTACTCTTTTGGTTATCCTTTCTGCTTTTCTTTCTTCTACACACTCCTCCAAGCCTCTCTCTCCTGTCTTTTTATTTCAGGTTCTAAGGCTTTCTTTAATATTTCCTGCAAAGGTGGATTATTTTTTGCAAACTCTCTTAGTTTCTGTTTGCTTGTGAATATTTTATACTCACCTTCATATTTGAAGGACAGTTTTGCTGGATAAAGAATTCTCAGTTGGCAGGTTTTCTTTCAGTTTCCTAATTGTATCATACCACTATCTTCTCACCTCCATGGTTTCTGAAGAGAAATCTGCACTAAGTCTTACTGTACATCCCTTGTACATGATCGTTTGCTTCTCTCTTGCTGTTCTGAGAATTTTCTCTTTATCTTTGACATTTGACATTCTGCATAGTATGTGTGTTGGCATAGGTCTATTTGGATTTATTCTGATTGGGGTACAGTTGTGCTTCTTGGACATGTAAGTTCATTTCTTTTGTGAGAGTTGGGAAATTTTCAGCTATTATTTCCTCAAATACTCTTTCTGCCCCTTTTCCCTTCTCTTCCCCTTCTGGAATTCCCATGACACCCATGTTGTTGCATTTTGTGTTGTCATTCAACTCTCTGAGTCCCTGCTCAATTTTTTCCATTCTTTTCTCTCTCTGTTCTTTTCTCTCTTCAATTCTAGCTGCTCTTTCTTTGGTATCACTTATTCTTTCTTCTATCATTTCGAGTCTGCTGTTGTATGCCTCAAATGTGTTTTTGACCTCACCTATTGTTCTTTCATTCCCATGAACTCCGTTACTTTTCTGTTCAGGATTTCAAATTTTTCTTTGCGTTCGCTCTATGTCTTCCTGATGTCATTTATCTTTTTAACTATATTGTCTTTCATCTCATTAATTTGATTTTGGAAATTTGTGCTCATCTTGCTGATTAGTTCTCTCAAATTTTGCATCTCTTCTGGGACTTTGATGTATTCCTTTTCTTGGGCCATGTCTTTTATTTTCTTAGTATGGCTTGTAAGTTTTTGCTGGTGTTTAGGCATCTGGTTAGGTTGTAGTTTATTGAGATGCTCAATCACTTTCTCTTTTATAGGGATTTAGTGGCAGGAGGCTGTGAGTTACCACAGCTCTTTGATTTTTGGCTCGACCTGTATTGTTAGGATTGTCCTGCTGGTTGCTCAAAACTGGGCACTGGAACCAGTAGTTGGTTGTAGAGTCACTTCGTAGGGCCTTGGGCAGGGAGACTATAGAGGCCAGGAAAAGCCTCTCCTACTTATTTTTAATTTTCTTATGTGTACTTCCTTGATCTGCCAGGAAATGGTGCTCTGTGGCAGCTCTCAATTCAATGCCTGGTCAGAATGTATTTATTGTGACACAGACTAGATCAATGTGATAGAGCTTCCTGTCTGGGGGGCTAAAAGCCTTGTAATTCAAACTTTCTGAGACAGTTCTCCAGTCTTCTCTGACAACCCCCTCCCTTTTCCCAGCTAGGAAATATTTCCACTCCCCTCTGAGTTCTCAACAATTAGTTCCTGTTAGTATAGGAGGAGATTGGGAAGTTTGTATATCTTTAGCCCCTTGCAGACTCCAAGGCAAACAATGGTACAGCCTCATCCAGCC
The DNA here is from genome assembly GCA_029593785.1 of Cabassous unicinctus. Taxonomy (NCBI): domain Eukaryota; kingdom Metazoa; phylum Chordata; class Mammalia; order Cingulata; family Chlamyphoridae; genus Cabassous; species Cabassous unicinctus. Next base: position 99,816 of record JAQZBX010000609.1, on the reverse strand, counting down.
TAGGGCTCTCGGGACACGGCAGACCAAACCTGTGAGTCAAAAGCTGAGTCAGCCCCAGGCTCTCTCTCCCCTCTCCTGTGGAGTCCTCAACAATTAGTCCAGGCTAGAAGAGAGGGACATTGCGAGGGTAGGATTTCTCCAGTTCTTTGTAGGCTCCTAGGGCAAACCACCATGTGGAAGGGTCCGTGGGGCTCCGCAGCCCAAATTTGCGGGTCAGAACCTGAGTCAGCCTTAGGCTGTGTCCCTCTCTCTCCCCATTGCTGGGGTGGCAGATTCCTGGAGCCCCCTTTGTCTGTAGTAGCAGGCCCATAGGCCCGAGAATTCTAGAGTCTTTAGTGTGGGGGAGGGTGCTGGCAGCAGCAGCCGCTGCTGGTTCCAACTCACGGTTCTGTCATCATTATTTCCCTCTTTTTTCCCTCTCTCCTCTGGGTGGTGTGCAGCCTTCTGCTGTCCTAAACCCTAGAAGATCTTTTTCAGGGCTGTTTCAGCCTGCCCTCTAGCTATTTTTCTGCAGAAGAGATTCCCATGTCTTACTAGTCCACCATCTTCCCATAAATAACCTCTTAACTGATATCATTCATCTCCAAGTGTTCTGCTTTTTTAATAACATATGCATTACAGGCAGATTAATGTTCTATTGTGTGTTTTTGTTCATGTTCTGTGATTTGCCTCATTATCTTTCAGGGAATCTGATTTTTTCCTTCCTATATATATGCAATGTCATGACTATTCTGCTGCATAACATTTAATTGATTGATTGATTTTGAATTCAATGAATGTAACATAAAACAAAGAAAACTTTTGATCTTATTTGTTTTTGTTGTTGTTTTCAGTAAGAGAACTAAGGCTGTCTTTGAAATGAAAACCAAGTGTTAAACCTTCTTAAATTGCCCCTATCTTCATAATTACCACTACTGTCATTCTTGCCTAGAAGTGTCTCTTGAGTTTCTATCCATGCATATGTGCTTTTTCTCTTACCTTTTATACCAGAGCTTTAACTTACCTATAGGGAAGCAGATGTAGCCCAAGCAATTGGGTTTCCACCTACCACATGGGAGGTCCTGGATTTGGTTCCCAGTTCATCCTGGAGAAGGCAAGCTGGCACAGCAGGCAGGTGAGGTGAGCTGATGCAACGAGATGACACAACAAAAGAGAAACAAAAAGGAAGACAATGAGAGGCACAACAAACCAGGGAGCAGAGGTGTCTCCTGTGATTGAGTGCATCTTTTCCACATGGGAGGTCCGGAGTTCAGTTCCCAGTGCCTCCTAAAGAGAAGACGAGCAGACACAGAAATCACATGGCAAATGGACACAGAGAGCAGACAGTGACCCCAAAACAATGGGGGAGGAGAATAAATAAATAAAGTAAATCTTTAAAAAAAAAACAACTTACCTTTAAATTTCAGAATTCAGCATCTGGCTGAAAAAAACAGGTTAAAAATGTTGTAAACCCACTCTCCCCCAATTAGGTAGGATTATTGTTGATCTTTGAAGGCATTAAGTTAGGTGATGGGGATGCACAGTGAACAAAATATACTCTTCACAGTTTCACAGCTTACCTTCTAATAAAGAAAAATGTCAATAGAAATATATTATCAAGTAGTTACAAGTTCTATAAAAAGAAATAAAATTTTATTAGGAGAAAGACAGAAATATCATTTTGACATAAATTAGCTAATCTGATCAAAAGCAAAAGATCAATAAGACATTCAAGTCTATCCCTTATCATTAAATTAATTACTAAAAGTCATTGTGGAGTTACAAAGACCTGTATTTGAATACCATCTCTTCTACTGACTGGTTGTGTGACCTTGAAACCTTAGTTTCTTTATCCATAAAATGTAATTGTTGGAAAATAAATCCTAAGAATGGGGTAGTGCTTAAATGAGGCAAAGCATGGCAATTATACTGTTTACCAGATTGTCTTCCTTATGTCAGAGGCTTCAAAAATATTTTCCATTTTGCAAACTTTATTAGTGCTCAAAAATACGTAAATCTGAAGAAAATACAGTCTCTCTTCTGAAGTAACTTTAAATTTGCTTGAGTAAGCTTAAATGAGGAAGGTTGCACATTAATAAAATTATCATTTTTGTCTACTTTGCACTAATTCCAGCATTTCCTACTACTACTGTACCACACTCTTTTTAAAAAATTATTCCTGAAGCTTCTCTGCAATGGATGAATGGTCAGTGTACTGACCTCTTAAGAATATTGACACTTGGTAGCCAGAACAACTGGTTTTCATTCTGTGTGCAAATTGCCTCTGCTTGCAAGGACTCTAGTCATATTGAGCAATTGAATTAAAGCCCACCTTTATTCAGTTTGGCTTCATTTTAACTAATGTGATCATCAAAGTTCCTATTTAAAATGAGTTCACTTCCACAGAACTGGTGGTTTTGACTTGAACATCTCATTTTGGAAGACATAATTCAATCCATAGCGTTCTGTGCTCTGGACTCCAAAAAGACATGTTCTTCCAAAATGAAAAACACGTTTACCACACTCCAACATCTCAAAAGCCTTAAGCCACTTCATTCACTCAAAGCCTAAATTCTCATCTAAGTCAGTTATGGGTGTGGTCCACCCTGGGGCAAAATTCTTCTCTGTCTGTAGATCTGTGTAAGCTAGAAAATTGAGTTATCTGCTTCCAAGATACAATGGTGGGGCAGGCACAGGATCAACATTCTCATTCAGAAGGGAAAAGCTGGAAGGAAAAAGGAGTCAGGTCCCAAGCAAGTCTGAAACCTACCTGGACAAATTCCATTAGATTTCAAAGCCTGAGAGTAATCTGTGCTTGATGCTTTGCCCTCCAGGCCTACTGAAGCAGCAATCCCACACTTTACCAGCACCAGGGCAGTATCTCCTCATCTCTGAACACCTGGATGGCTACTGTGCTGTCTCTGAACACTGGGGCAGAGGCTCTGCCTTCTCCCAATGACTATGTGTAAGAGTGTATGTGTGTCTATTCTCCTTACATGTTATATTATTATTATGACAATACATATATAAAGATTGAATTTCTTTATATTTGTAACTGATAGCCAGCTATTTGCTAGAAAATTCCAAAAGGCTCCTGAGACTGTTTCAAAATTACTGGAATTTTATTAGGACCCATTTTAATAGAAATGAAAGAACATAACTGTTAGAAAATATTTAAATGCTTTCCTGATTTCCAAAAGATCATGGACACATTCCTCACAAGAAAGAGCAATCAGATAACATTTCCAATGTCAGTATTTCATTAATGGTATTTAAGGGAAAGAGTATGGAGAATGAATTGTTGTATACAATCTTTCCCTTTGGGGTAGCTTGGGACATTGATGAATTTGCCCAAGATGATTGCATTATATTAACTAGTTATTTACAATTGAACACCCTAAGACATTCAGTTCCTTGTTGATATATTATCCTCAACTTATTCATTTTTATTATTTTTATTACTGCTATGTAAAATAATGCATACAGAATGAGACATTCATGCTTACTGGACTTCAATAGGTTCATTTGGCTTTCTAAATTGCAGTTTAACATAATCTCTAATGGAATTTTTTTCTTATTTTATGTTCCTTTCGATTTTTTTCTTGACCTTAGTATCATTAATATTGCTGTGTCACATGTGTTTTGGGGTTGTTACTGAGTTACATTTTGATAACACAACTTATATATATGTAGCATGTTTCTTATAGTCCAATTTCACTCCCCAATGAAATCTCCTTATTCTTTTCCAACTATACAATGCAAATATTCTGCTACTGGGTCTATCTGATGGTTAATTTTATGTGTAAAATTGGCTAGATTATGGTGTTCATTGGCAATAAATTGTTCACTGCCAAGTAATGTTTCTATAATTGCTTTTAAGGAACTGTATATAATTTTTTTTTTCACTATTCAAGCTTGCAAGTATTTACATCATATCACTTTATGTAAAATCTTGAGGCTAAATACCACATTTTGCACATCATTTTTTTTCTTCAGTAAACAAAGAACAGTGCTTAAGATATATTTGGTGTTTAGTATCTATGAAACTTACTCTGTGGTAAAATCTCTATGCATGGAGAAATAAAAAATTTGGTTTATTTCATTTATATATTCACTCATCCATCAATACTCACTGAGTTCATATTAAACACTGCAGGTACAAAGAATAAAATGACATTATCTCTACCTTTAATGTATCAGCAAGGTAGAGATTTGTCCCACTCTACCTGCTTCACACAGGTCAGACTCACAATGAATACATCGTTCATAAATTCAATAGCTACTAGTCCACAATATCAGATGAGGAAACTAAAGTGAACTCAGAGTAAGTTCATTTCATAGTCAGCTTATCAAAAAGGAGGTTTGATTTCTAGAAAAGCTGAATTTTTCTTTAAATATATTGATATTTCCATACACAGGTATCTAAGATTCTCCTTGACATTTGTTGGTAATACTAAATAAAACAAAAACAAGTATTGTCTAAAGTTAACAGAGCTGTCATCATGTGAGGATGCTTGGTAGCATTTTATTATTGTAAGCAATGTTTTTGCTAATTTATGATAGAATTAAAACAGAAAGAAAGAGTTGAATCAATCACGATTTCACTTTGGGACAGATGACTGCATTACACTAGGAAATAATCCATAATTGAAGAAACTAATTCTAATCACAGCTAAATTAAGAGGCTAAAATGCAATCATGAAAAAAAATTAAATCTGGGTTATCATTACAAAATTCAAATTGTCATTCTACTGCTGCTTGTTTATATTAGTATATGGATTCGTTTGCGTATACATGCACATATATATTGCAGTGCAGTATATCTCTTTTTCCTACTTCTTTTAATAGTTTGAAATATCTATTTTTAGAGATATTTTTCCCTTCTACACTTGATTATTCTTTGTTGGAATTGATGTAAAGGACATGACTACAGAACCAGATACAACTGGGTTCAAATTCCAGCTAGACAACTTGCTAGCTGGATAACTTTGGTAAATTTGTTGAAACTTTTTCAGCTTCCTTATCTTTAAAGTCATTATAATATAATATATTCTGTGGTGAAGACAGAAGATATTTATATGTAAATTATCTAGTGAAATGTCTGGCAGATATTATGAACTCAAAATCATGATTTTTATTGCAATAATATTGTAACTGTTGTACTGATGAAATTGATAAGTTATGAATACTAGACTGAAAAAATACTATTCACATAAGATACTCATTTCTTATGTTTCATAAGAATGACTAAGGCTTTGAAAATTAATTTGTTTTCTCCCTTGTGAAGTGGGCTGATTGTTTTTCTTCTATAATAATGTCTGCCTTAATAACATTATTTTGATAATACTTTGTGTTCTGTAGTTCATAAAGGGGAAGATAAATATTACATTCTTTTGGAGCTATTAAAGGCATTATTAAGTTATACTGTAAATTAATATAAGAAGTAATACTGTATAAGGTGTAAGGCTTAGTCATAGCAGTTCCATTAACTTTATCCTGAGGTTTTAAGTTGCTCAATAAGAATTTTAGAATTCAAGTAGTTTTGATTTATTTATTAATTTTAGCTCTCTGTTATGGATTCTGCTTTTTTTCCATTCTCTGCACACAGCATTTACTCTAGCTTTCTAATTGCTAAAATAAAATGAATAAACTTTTAAGGGCAAAGCAGGGATCCACATAATCGTGCATACTAGTAGACTTAGAAAAATGTAAGAATGGTAGAGATTTTTCCCTCTCTACCTTTTCCACATAGACCAGACTCACAACAAATATGCCCTTAAAAATTTCAGTAACCAATCATCCACAATACCAGAGGATGAAAGTAAAGTGACTATTGAGGGTACATTAATTTCATATTCAGCCTACCAAAAAGGAGGCTTGATTTCCAGAAAACTTGCATTTCTTATTCCAACAAATAACCAAATTATCATTGTTAGGGCTACTAATACAGTGATCATAAATGTGCATGAAGTTATTGCTAGGTTAAGAATGAAAGCATATTATTGAAGTTGGCTATAGGCATCGATTACTGAAAATGCAGTTTGGATAACCCCATATTTCTAAGGGTTCTCACAAGCACTAGGAAACTGACTTCCTATTTTAAAACAGTAATGTGTGATTATTTCCATTTATTGATGAGGTAACTAAAGTCCAGAAAGCTGACGTAGCTTACCTAGTACATTAAGTTAGCTTTTTCAACTGCAATAAGAGCAGTTTCAAAGGAATGAAAAAGTGTACAATATTTAAATGTGTGGTTTTTGTTACCACAATACGAGACTTCTTTAAACTTTTTTGCTACTGAAGAGCAAATTTCAGAGACTGTTTTTATAAAGTATGATTATCTCTAACCTGTTATAATCACCATTATTTTTTATTAATTCTAATTCGTTAAGTACCCCACTAGTCCTAATGAAGGTAGATTTACAATGGAGAACAGAAAATTTTCGTATGAAACCTGAAACATGCAATCTGTGATGTAAGCTATTTAACAGACCTGAAGAACTACCTTCCTATACAGCTGTTTACAGAGCCTCATAAAACATCCCTTTCTTTCATATTAAGCTTTCTCTGGTTTTTACATGCAAAGAATCTTAATGCTTTATCGGTGTGGTGAAAGTGCAAAGGAAAAAAAGCTTTTTCTAATTCCTTCTAAACTTTTCTCAAGATTTGAGATTTTGGGACATTTCAGTTATTAAATTTGGCACTCTCTCTATATATATATCTGAGTGAACATTTGAATCATCTTCTATGTTTGGGATATTTAGACTGTAAAGTTCATTTGAAAAATGAAACTATTTTTTTGTTATTTCTTCAAGTGAAAGTTGAAACAAGTGTATTAAATGTTGAATTTCTGTTCTAGAAAACAAATTATCTTTATCCAAATAACTAAAATGAATTCTCAAGTCTAAGAAACGGTGTTAACTAAAAGTCTGAATAGTAGAGGTACTCCATCATTACCAAAACACGTTGCAGAAAATTCTGATATGCTCTCTGGTTTAGGGAAGAATAAAGTAGCCAATTGTGCCAATTTGTGATCCTGCTCCCGTCACCCTACTGGTGTGTTATGGCTCATCTGAGTACTCTATTCATGGATCCTCTAAAGCAGATCATTTAACTGTTTTATTGCAAACCCATGTAAAAGCTGAATCATAATTTATTTCATATTTTTAAGTGACTCTTTAGTGGCATTGATATTTTCCCTTAGTTAATGTGGAAATCCAGGCACAGTATCCCATTATAGAGATTAGCTTTAATATTAGCCTGATATTACTATACTTTGATAATATCAGGGATAAAATAAAATTTTGCCCCTTAGATACAAATATGTAATATCATAGCTTGAAGCAGCATGATTGCAGATTTTAATTTTAATCTATTCTGAACTGTGGCAACTTAGGAAATACCTAGTTCTATGAAAGTGCACCAAAGACCATCATCATGCAAATGCCTATAGTGTTAGAAAGTTAACTTCAATTCTGTAATGGAAACTAGGTGGGCCTGGGACTTCACAAGACATAGAGAAGCCTGTGGTGAACTGGAGAGCACGTTTCCCTAAAGGGGTTAGCTGGTTGTTGTCATTGGCATAGATGGGCTGAGTGCTATAAAAAAAAAAAAAAAAGATGGAAATCAGAGTTTGTGTGTGTTTCTGTAAAATTAATATAGAATTTATTCAAGTTAAACACTCTCACTTCCCATAAACACACACTGTGTAGGACCAACAAAACGACCTTTGACAATTAAATGGACTATGAGTTTACACTATGAGTGATTAAACCTCGGTCTGGGGATCATTAATCATATTAAGCTATTAATTTATAAAATAAATTTAGATTTAATTAACTTCCATTGAAGGTATACTGTGTGTAAGTTACTCTTCTGGGTGTTGTTAGCATAAAAATGAATGAAACATGATCTCTATTCGTAAGCCTATACACTCTGCTGGGATGTTGGAAAAAGAACAGTGAAGAAAGAAATTATTAAAGGAAATTATGATTGCAGGAAGAGCATGAATTACAGTCCCAGAAAATTCAACTTGAATTTCTCAATCACTTACTAACTGTGACTTTGGAAAGCTTGGTGAAATTCTTTGATTCACACTTTTCTTATTTGTAAAATACTGCTTTGTTGTGATCTGAAGTCATTAAGAGTTGTAAAACTCTTAAATACTCAATAAATACTAGCAAAAAACACAAAATCAAAAAACTTCCTCCTTTGGTAGAGTTTCATTAACAAAAATAATATACATAAAGTTTGTGTTTAGTAAATGGATTATTGAGTGTTCAATATATCACTGCTTTTGGGCTTATTATGCTATCCATTTATTTTTAATTTTTGTAACATATGGATGAAATGTTCTGATCAAAATGACTCCTTTTCATTTTATAACACAAACTATTATATTTGTCAATTTTCTTAACATCCCCGGATATAGCAGAAATGTGAACTTTTTGAAAAGAAATATTCAATGTAATAAAATCAGGCAATCATTTGTATTCCCCTGTTGGGTGCTGTCATTGTAGGTAAATGCTCACATTATTGCAAGATCCTTGGCTGACTAAATATGACAAATTCTTTAATTCGAGGTATTTAATTTCTGGAAAAGTTCACAACATGGAAATATAACTTTTAATAACCTCATCAAGTAGAGAAATTTCTTATTAAATTCAAAATGAATTAAACAGAAATTTATAAAATAAAACAATTTGTTTTAATGATGAAATAAACACAATTTGAAAACAGAGGATCCAAAATATTTGTAAAGCGAATTTGTTTCCAAAGCTCTTGATAAACTTACTCTTCAGATTTTCTGTAGAAAAAGAGAAAAAGAAAGGAAATGTTAGGCTTTCAAGGCTCTAAAATCTAGCAAATTCTCCCAGTCTTCTAAAGAATGCTACCTGAAGTAAAACTGTATATCATGAATCCTGACCATAAGTAATTTAAGACTGTGTCAGCCTGAGATAGAAAGAGAATATCAAAGCCAAGAGCCCTCTCTGGAAAAATGCCTTTCACAGTTTGGGTATTAAATCATGCAACCATTCGCAAGAGTGCTCTGAATGATCAAAACTGTCCGTAGGATGCATGGGGTTTTATTTATTGTACCATTTTCTACATTGAATTTCAATTCTCATGAGCATTTTTTTGCAGGCTCTGATTTTCAGATAGTCAAAGAAAAGTAAAATATAGGATCAAAATAAGTTTAGTTTACATAGATGAATCAGCCACACTTCATGGATTACCTAATGCAGCTTTGCGTCACCAAATCCCAACTCACATTTCACATCTCCAAATGGTGCCCCTGAGATTGGGGGCTTGTGTATACATTGCTGATGCTAAGTCAGGGTGTGTGTGCATGCATGTGTGTGTGCACGCATGTGCATAACATTGCCACGGTTCACTGGAGCTTACTATAATTAGTCAGAGGCAGTATTGAGACCATGTGCATTTGCGACATCATCATTTCGAAGTGATTTATGGATTTCACTTCAAAATAATGGGTTGGAACTATCTTAACAGCAGACGCACAGGTGCCTAAGGAAACAAATGTCTCAGGTGATTGTGCCATCATCACATGCAACTGGACCTTAATCACTGAGAATTCAATATTCTGCCCTCTACATCAAAATCAAACACAGATATCAGGTTCAGATGTGTCTAAGGACTCTTGTTTCCAAAATCAAAAAGCTCCAAAACCACTTAGTCCTTCAAAGATTTTAGTTTTTATTTAATTTATAATGAGTTTTAATTTATTTTTTTAATTATAGAAGTAGTGCTCATACCCTATGGAAACTTGGGAAATTTTAAAAACATTCAAAGGAGACCATTGTTTCCTCTAGAGGTTATTAAAAGTACATTTTATTTATAAACTTGGGATCATATTAACATACCATTTTGTACTTCTGTTTTTTTAATCCAGCCAAAGAAGATAGTAGTTTGCCCTGACAGTAAAGGTTTAATTAAAACATGTTTTTAATAGATATAGAGGAATGTTAAATGTTTATCATACTATTTTGCTATACCCCTAGCATCTGTTAAATTAGGCAAAATAAACCATAGAAAATGAAGTTTCTTTATTTTAAAAGAAAACTATTTGTCCAAAATTTATCTATGAGGCATTAGTTCATTCCTTCTGTAGAGGAGCTGTAAACTAGAACAATTAATGTAAAGTTCCCAAGAGAACCAATGATGAACATTATTTTACTAATTTATTTGACAATAGACAAATTAAAACCTGATTTTCATTAATATTGAAATACAACACAATATTACTGCATTATTAGGAAAATGGACAAACAGATTCAATGTTTGGCATTCCCAATAATATACTGGCATTTTTAGTTTTGGTAGGAGCAGTTTGCAAAGATGATAAGACGATGATGGACAGAGACATCTCAAGGGAGGAAATTTGGTAAAATATGGAGTCAAGCACAACCAACCCCCCACCCACACACACACATATACACACATTCTCTCTCTCTCTCTCCCCCTCTCTCTCACATACACATACAATGACTGAAAGTGTAAAAAATAAAATCTTTGAAGGATAGCTCATTTCTTTTTATCTTGAAAAGTGTAGTTTATGGATAAGATATAATTATTTCATGGATTATTATACAAGGATATTTTCTCCATCAACACTTGAAACAGAAACAGAAAAGCAAACTAATAATTAACAAAATAGTCTCAGTGTGGCAACATTATTTACACAATCTAAATGTGAAACACCACAGAATAAAATATAATAACCAAAATAAGTGATACCATGCAGAAGGACAGCTGGTCAGAAAATAGAGCAATAAATTCTGTCTAATTAAAGAGAAAGGTATAAAAGGTGGAGAAGGGGTTTGCGTTGGGACTTGTTGAGAGGATAGATTTGAGTATAATCAAGACAAGGGAGATTAATTTCAGAAATGGCCTATGTGATTAACAAAGACTTCTCAAACATAAACGGTAGAACATCATCTTTTCAATGACATGGAACCCCCAGTGTAGTTTTGCTTCCTGCATGATAAAGTTTTGGGCTTCTCTGATAAGTATATGGTAGATGAAGATTCTGGATTCTACCACTATTGTTTTGAAATCCCTTAGCAAAACAAAAGCAAAATTAATTTGACTTTCTAAGAGCAGTTTCATTGCACTAAATTCTATTAAACTGGATAAAAAAAAAGAATCCATGTAAACTTAGGTGAACTGCTCTAAAATTAGAAATCATTTGGCAAAATTCAGGAGTTTTGAGCTTTCCTAAACTCAATAAGATATGTTATATGTGGAATTCTATATTATAAAATCATACAGTAATTGATCCTACATTGATCAATATTTCAAATATCTTTCATCTCTACTCTTTAACTTTGCTTCTACAAATATTCTCATTTTAAGGTAATTATAATTTATGATATATACATATAAATAAATTTCTGTGTATCCATTAGAAACATGTTTTTGTAAAATATATAATGCCATGGGATACAAGCACCCCCTATTTTGAAATTTAAAAAGCATAGTAAAAAATATTATATATAACAGCATACCAATGTTGCCTTTTCCTGTTTTTATCTTCTCTTTCTTTTTTTTCTACCGTTATACCCCTTCTCTGACACTTTTGAATTCCCTGAGACTGTCACAAAGAAGCAAAACTAAAAAAAAATTCAGAAATCATAAGCAAGATATCTAGAAAGAGGGATAGCATATAGTTTGGCAATCAGTAAGACTATGTCTCCATTCAGGCTGCTTAGCTACATATTACTTGTAAGATTTGCCAATTTAAAAATGATCTTAAAATAGATCATTACATATGTTCATATAGATACTCTTAGACTCCTTCCCTTGGTGATCTCATCCACTCTTGTAACTTTAAATATTTTCTGCACAGTTTAAATTAGAATTGACTTTTTAGAAACAAAATCTAAACCTAAAAATTGGCTTAAGCAAGATGAGAATTTCTCTCTCATATTAAAAAAAAAATCCAAAAGTAGCTAGTCAATGGTTGGTATGAAATTGTTACACTCATCTGTATCCTAGGTTCTAATAATGGCACATTTCTTCCATCCTAATGGTCACATTAATGGCCAGATCTACCCATGTTCAGTTGGACAGGAGAAAGATAGGGGAGCACAGAACCAGGAGTAAGCTAGCCTCCTTAAAAAGCCTTTCTGCAAGCCATAACTAACTACTTGTGGATACAACTTACTGACCATACTGAGCAACAAAAAAGGTTAGAAAACACATTTTATTTAATATGGACATATTATTATCCCTAATAATAAAGGGGTTCTATTATTAAGGTAGAATTAAAGAATGGATATAGAATAGACAACTAGCAATTTTACCAAAATATCTTACATGCTATGACTCTGAAATTTACTTCTTCTAAGATCACCCAGCTACCTACTCATCCATCACTCCCATTTAGATGTTTGGTGTATGTTTTTTCAAACTTGACCAAAATTAAAATATTAAATTATATCCAATGATCTCCTCTTCCCATGGTTTTTCTATTTTCCGAAGTTCTTGGACTTAAACCTTGGATTCCTTACTGACTTCTCTCTTTCTGTCCTACTCTCTACACAACCTGATGGTAAATTTGCCTTACATTTAAAATAAATAATGACTTCAACAACTCCTCAGCACCATCATGACTTACCACCACTATCTCTGAAATGGACCTCTATTCTTGCTGCCATAATCTACTATATTTCTTAAAAAGTATATCTGATTACGTCACTTCAATTGCTTAAAATCATTCGATGGCATTCCATCAAAGATTGAATAAAAGTAAGTCTTTGCACTGACCTTACCTGCACAATTTACCTCCAGGTACTTTTATGAAATAATCTCCTCCCACCCATTAGCTTTATCCACTCTAGCCATGTCTATTTCTCAACTAGGCCATGCATGCCTCAGCCTCCAAGCCTTGCACTTGATTTTTCCACTATAAGAAATGCTCTTTCCCAGATATTGACAATTATCTACAGGTTTCACTTCTTTACTTCATCAATCCTCTCTCAAACACCACCGTTTTCTCAAATGCCTTTCCTGACTACACTCTCTAAAATATCACCCACTTAACATATACACAAACACACATACACACATCCTGCCTTCTTTTTTACCCAGCTTGAATTTTCTTCGTAGCATATATCTCAATTTGTCATTTTTAATTTATTTTTATGCATTAATTGTTTTTCATGACCTCCCCAAGATAACTTTATGGGGTTAATAATTTCATCTTTTTTCTTCAATGCTGTATACATATTACCTAGGTGAGTTCTTGCTACATAATAGGAGTACCTTCTACTTTAGAGGCTCATGTTCCTTAGCTGCAAAATAAAGAGTACAATTTTTAAGGTATCTTCAAGAGTTAAAATACAGAAATTTCTGTGAACAATCAAGAAAAGCTTCAAAACAGGAGACTGTTATGTTTGAATATACATTTGGTAATATTAATCTGATGATTACTTGTAGGAGAGAGACTGGGGCAGGGCAGTGAACTGCCTCTTGAGAAGTCAGTTAGGAAGCTTTTCAATAAAGTATAAGATTTTCACACTTAAATTAAGATGGTAATAGTATGTGAAATTGTGAAACAATAGATTGTAAACACAAATTAAGATTGTGGGAACATGGCCAACAGTTAGATATACAATTCTTAGCTCTTACTGAAACAACAAAGAAAACGCCAAAAGAAAACAAAGAAAATGCTGCCTTGGGGACCTGCTTTGAGGCACAGCAAACTAGGACACTGCTTACCATCTCCCAGAAGAATGAGGGTCAGAGACACAAAGAAGCCAAAACAAGTAATCATGAGTTATTAAACCTCCCGGCTGCCTGGAAGGGCTCCCCTCCCCTACCCCGAGATATTAAGCGAGGGTAAAACTCCTGGCGAATTGTATCTAACTGAGATTAGAACAGACATCTACCTCTACAGAAAGTTCTCTGAGTCATCTAGGAGGGTACTGGACAGATAAGGCAGCCGGGAATAATCGGGGGTTGCTTACCTTGGTGGCTGGAAGGGGCACACATAACCGGCCCTCAGGGAGGACAGACTAGGTGGAGACCCTAACAAACAAGAGTGTGATGATAGATTCCCTGCGAGGAAGAGGGGTCTGGAAGAGTACAGAGTGATTTTTTTTGCAGCTGTACCCCCCCTAAAAACCAGAAGCGACCTTCACTCAACACGGAGAGAGAAGGGGGATCACCTCAGGCTGGCAGTCATGCCCAGCCACCCAGGTAAAGAGAGGAATTACAACAGTGAGGAGGCAGAGACAGGTGGCAATCAACACCACTCCAGCTGACTGCAGGGGATCTAACTTGCCTGAGGAAAAGGGGTCAGACCAACTTCTGAAAGGCTAATCAACCTAAGGACTCAGAATAGTTCAGTGGAAGAATTCCTGCCTAGCATATATGAGGTCCCTGGTTTGATTCCTGGCTATTGCTTGAGAAGAGATCCACCAGGTTATCAGGCATCTAGCTGAAACTTTATGACAGGGAACATACAGGCATTTTCTTTGTATTAGCTTTTCTTGTATCTCTTCTTTAAAAAAAAAATATTCCTTTTCTTTTATTCCCCTTACTTTACTCACTAAAACCCAGTTCAAAGCCTGCAGAAGGCAGGCTGCAGGGTGAATGATTGAGGAATACCACCAGCCTGAGAAGATCCTTAGGGGTCTAAGAAATAAGGCTGTTTTTCTGTGTTTATTTTTTTTTTCCTGTCTCCTTTTTAAAAAAAAACGAGTTGCTGCTGTCTTGTTTCTTGCTTGTTTTGTATCCTCTCCCTTTCTTTCTCTGCTTGTTTCTTTTTCTTTTTTTCTCTTTTACTCTTTTGGTTACTGATCTATTCTACCTATGCTATGTCTTTTCACTCTTTCATCTTTATATCTTTTGTTTTCCATTGTTGTTCTTTCATTCCACCTCTTTTATTTGGTCTCCAATTTTTCTTGTTTGTATTTCTCCCTCTCTCCCTTTTTCTCTGTATACTTTCTCTTTTTTACTTTTTTTCTTTCTCTCTTTTCTGTTTTCTTTTCCCCTCTTCTCACCATTCCAGCATTTTAATTCATTCTATATATATTTTCTGTTCTGTTTCTTGTTTCATTGTTTCTACTCCACTTTCTTAATCTTATTCCTCTGTGCTTACTTATGTTAATTTTTCAATTTCATAGGTCTTGTACATTTGCTCTCCTACCTTTTAATATTACCATAACTATTATTCTTTTTGTCTTCCTATCTCTTTCCTTTTCTCTGGTCCTAATTTTTTTTTTCTTTCAAAGGAACATAGGCAGATCTCTCTCACAAAACACAGCTGAGTAGGGACAAGATCTTGCCTAACTGAGCTGTTTAGGGAACTCACAGAGTAGGAGGCTTCAGGGTATCGATCTGAAGGGAGCTGCATGAAGATATAAATCCCTTAAGGTGCTGCTGGCTTTATTCTTGGTTACTGTGTTTCCTCTGCCTTGATTTCCCCTTTTCTGTGTATACTGATTTTTTATACCAATGCTATCTCTTCTCCTTCCCTCATTATTCTATCTTCTGCTTTCTGTTACTGCCCTTACATTCCACCTCTCTTTGCTTAGTCCTCAATTTGTCTGGTTTTTATTTCTACCGCATTGACCATCCTGTATTCTTTCTTTTATTAACTTTTTTTCTTTTTGGCTTTTCTTTTCTCTTTCCCTTTCTCCTCATAATACTGGCTTTTTAATTCAGTCTATATATCTTTCTTTATTTGGTTTCCCACTTCTTTGTTGGTACCCCACTTTTTTATTCCTATTACTCTACACTGTATATATGAGTTAAATATTCATTTTCCAAAGTCTTAAATGGTTCCTCTTCTTACAATTACTATTATTATTACTATTATCCTTTTACTTTTCTTACCTCTTTCACTTTCTCTGGCCCTATTTTTTTCTTCCAAGGGAACAAAGACAACAGCAACAAAATAGAATAAGAAGGACAAAGTATCAAAGAGAAAACTAAACACACACACAAAAACAGCAATTAAATAAAATCCTAGAGTAAAGAGAGATGTAAGTCAACTGAATAAACCCATTAAGATAAAAAGATGACTGAAAGTAACAAAACATTACAAACCATAATAAGAAAAAAGAAGAAATGGGCAAGTTCAATGAACAAACTAAAAACCAGGAAGAGGTGCAGAACATCAAACAACTAATCAAAGCTGTCCAAAAAAATATCATGGACCAACTTAATAAAGTGAAGGAAAAGATTAAGGATATTAAGATGACACTGGGAGAATATACTGAAGAAATTGTAAACACACATAAAAAGATAACGGATATGATGGTGATGAATGGCATAATCCAAGAACTCAAAAAGACACTGGAAGCACATAACAGTAAGTTTGAACAGGCAGAGGAAAGAATTAGTGTTGTGGAAGACAGTACATCTGAAATCAAACAGACAGTAGAACAGATAGATAAAAAGATAGGAAAAAGCCAGCAGGGACTAAGGGATTTGAATGACAACATAAAATGCAGAAACATATGCATTATAGGCATCCCAGGATGAAGAGGAGAAGAGAAGGGAAAGAGGACAGAAGGAGTGTTGGAGGACATAATGGCAAAAACTTCCCAACCCTATTGTAGGAGATGGATGTACAAGTAATTCCTTGAGAGTAATAACACTGAATGTTAATGGAGTAAAGTCACCATTCAAGATACACAGACTGGCAGAATGGATAAGGAAATATGACTCATCTATATGTTGTCTACAAGAAACCCACCTTAGAACCAGTGACTCAAGGAGGCTGAAAGTGAATGGCTGGAAAACAATCTTACAAACAAACAATAACCAAAAAATGTGGGGGTAGCTATACTAATATCAGAGAAAATAGACCTTAAATGCAAAACTGTTGTAAAAGATAATGATGGACACTATATATTAGTGAAAGGGGTAATATTTCAAGAAGAAAGAACAATCATAAATATTTATGCACCTAACATGGGCACCTCAAAATGCATGAGGCAAACACTGGAAAAACTAAGTGGAGAAATAGTTGCCTCTACAATTAAAGTGGGTGACTTTAATACACCATTATCACCATTAGACAGAACATCTTGACAAAGAATCAATAAAGAAACAAAGAATTTGATTAATACATTAGAGGATATGGATCTCATAGACATATACAAAACACTACATCCAAATACAGTGGGACATACATTCTTCTTGAGAGCCCATGGATCATACTCCAAGATACACCACATGCCAAGCCACAGAAAAAAATCTCAATGAATTCAGAAAGATTGAGATTGTACAAAGTAATTTTTCTCATGACAGTGGAATGAAATCAGAAATCAGTAAGAGTCAGAGGACCAGATTAGGCACAAAGATATGGAAGTTATCAACGCACTCTTAAACAATAGTGGGTCAAGGAGAAAATCTCAAAAGAAATCAGCAACTACCTAGAAGTGAATAAAAATGACAACACAACATATGAAAACCTATGGGGTAGAGCAAAAGCTGTACTGAGAGGGAAATTCATAGCCATAAATGCATAGATCAAAAAAGAAGAAAGAGCTAAAATCGAAGGCCTTAGTGGAGGAATTAGAAAAACAACAAACTAACCCCAAAGGAAGTAGAAAGAAGGAAATAACAAAGACTAGAGCAGAACTAAATGAAATAGAAAATGAAAATGCACTAGAAAAAATAAACATTACCAAAAGCTGGTTCTTTGAGAAGATCAATAAAATTGACAAACCCTTAGCCAGACTAGCAAAGAAAAAAAAGAGCAGATGCAAATACACAAAATAAGAAATGCGGAATGGGATATCACCACTGATCCCACAGAAAAAAAGAGTATCATAACAGGAATCTTTGAAAAATTATATTCCAACAAGAATGATAATTCAGAGGAAATGGACAAATTCCTAGAAAGTCACAAGCAGCCTACATTGATGAAAGAAGAAATTGAGGAACTCAACAGACCAATTACTAGTAAAGAGATAGAATCTGTCATCAAAAACTTCCCAACTAAGAAGAGCCAAGGACCAGACAGCTTCACAAGTGAATTCTAACAAACATTCCGGAAAGAACTAACACCAAACCTGCTTAAACTCTTCCAAAAAATGGAAGTAGAGGGAACATTGCCTAACTCATTCTATGATGCCAAAATTTCTCTAGTACCAAAGCCAAACAAAGATGCCACAAGAAAGGAAAATTACAGACCAATCTCGCTAATGAACCTAGATGCTAAAATCCTCAATAAAATACTTGCTAATCACATTCAACAGCACATCAAATGAATTATACACCATTACCAAGTGGGTTTCATACCAGGTATGCAAGGATGTTTCAACATAAGAAAATTAATCAATGTAATACACCACATAAACAGATCAGAAGAAAAAAATTACATGATCATCTTTATAGACACAGAAAAAGCATTTGACAAAATACAGCTCCCTTTCCTGATAAAAACACTGCAAAAGATAGGAATAGAAGGAAACTTTCTGAATATGGTAAAGGGTATATATGTGTTTCAGTTGGGCAGTTTGATGTAATTATGAATTCCAAAAATATAATTGGATCATGCTTGTAAAGTGATTTGTTAATCTGGGCATGATTAAGTTATGATTAGAGCGTTGACTGGGCCACGTCAGTAGGGTGTTGAGCCCCATCCCTTGGTGGGTGGGGGAAGAAAATATAAAAGGCATCACAAAGAACAGAGATGCAGCAGATTTTGAGAAGCAGTTCTGATGTTGGAGTTTTGATGTTGGAGAGAAGGCCCCAGGAGAAGAGAAGCAAGCCGTTCACCTGACAGTCTACAGCTGACCTTGTGGGGAAAACAGAGGAGCTAAGCCTGGAGAGAAACACAGCCCCAGGAAGAGAGGAACCCAAGAAGCCTGAACCCTGGCAAACGTCGGCAGCTGTATTGCTCCAACATATAGCAACAGATTTTGGTGAGGGAAGAAACTTATGCTTTATGGCCTGGTAACTGTGGACTTCTACTTTAAATAAATACCCTTTATAAAGACCAACCAATCTCTGGTATTTCACATTAGCACCCCTTTGGCTGACTAATACAATATGAAAAACCCACAGCTAACACCATCTTCAATGGTGAACTCCTAAAAGCTTTCCCTCTAATTTCGGGAATAAGACAAGGATGCCCACTATCAACGCACCTATTTAACATTGTGTTAGAAGTGCTTGCTCGAGCACTGAGGCAAGAAAACGATATAAAAGGCATCCAAATTGGAAAGGAAGAAGTATAAATTTCATTGTTTGCAGATGACATGATCCTATACTTAGAAAGCCCTGAGAAATCTACAACAAAGCTTCTAGAACATATAAAGGAGTTCAATAAAGTTGCAGGCTATAAGATAAATGCTCAAAAATCAGTAACATCTCTGTACACCAATAACAAGCAATCTGAGGAGGAAATCAAGAAAAAATACCATTTACTATAGTAACTAAAAGAATGAAATACTTAGGAATAAATTTGGCTAAAAAGGTAAATGATTTATATACAGAAAACTACACAAAAATATTACAGGAAATCAAAGAAGACTTAAATAAATGGAAGAATATTCCCTGCTCATGGATAAGAAGACTAAACATCATTAAGATGTCGATCCTACCCAAACTAATCTACAGATTTAATGCAATCCCAATAAAAATCAAGACAGCATTTTTTTTAATGAATTGGAAAAACTAACTACAAAATTAATTTGGAAGGGTAAGAGGAGCCGAATATTCAATATTTTTATTGAAAAATAAAAATGAAATTGGTGGTATCTTGTTACCTGACTTTAAAACATACTACAAAGCTACAGTGGTCAAAACTGCAAGGTATTGGCACAAGGATAGACATACCGACCAATGGAACTGAATTGAGAGTTCTCATATAGATCCTCACATATACAGTCATCTGATATTCGAAAAGGCCACCAAGCCCTCTCAACTGGAAAGGAATGACTTCTTCAAAAAATAGTGCTTGGAGAACTGGATATCCATATCTGAAAAATGAGAGAGGAACACCATCCTACACCTTATACAAAAATCAACTCAAGACAGATCAAAGATCTAAATATAAGAGCAAAGACTATAAAGACCTTGAAAGATGATATAAGGAAGCATCTACAGGACCTTTTAATAGGAAATGGTTTCATGAACTTCACACTCAAAGCACAAGCAGTGAGAGAAAACATAGATAAATGGAATCTCCTCAAAATTAAAAATTTTGCACCTCAAAGGACATTATCAAGAAAGTAAAAAGGCAGCCTACTCAATGGGAAAAATATTTGGCAGCCATATATCTGATAGGAGCCTAATATCCAGCATATATAAAGAAATCCTTCACCTTGAAAATAAAAAGGCAAACAATCCTTTTAAAAAATGGACAAGTGACCTGAAAAGACACTTCTCCAAGGAAGAAATACAAATGACTAAAAAAGCACATGAAAAGATGCTCACCATCACTACTTATTAGGGAAATGCAAATCAAAATTACAATGAGATACCATCTTATACCCATTAGACTGGCAGCTATTTAAAAAAACAGGAATATAAGTGTTGGAGAGGATGTGGAGGAATGGGAACCCTCATCTGCTGCGGGTGGGCATGTAGAATGGTCCAGCCACTGTGGAAGACAACTAGGCAGTTCCTCAACAAACTAATTATAGAACTGCCATATGATCCAGCAATTCCACTGCTGGCTATTTACCCAGAAGAATTGAAAGCAAAGACGTGAACAGATAAAAGCAAACCAATGTTCATGGTACCATTATTCACTATTGCCAAAAGTTGCAATCAACCCAAATGCCCATCAACAGATGAATGGATAAACAAAATGTGTACATACATACAATGGAATATTACTCAGCTGTAAGAAGGAAAGCAGTGCTAACATGAAGGAAAACATGGATGAATCTTGAGGACCTTATGTTCAGTGAAGCAAGCCAGGCATTGAAGGATGAACAGTACATGACCTCACTGATATGAATTAAGCAAATTGAGCAGACTCAGAGAGCTATTGTCTGGGAGATAGGCTTACAGGAAATAGAAAGGGAAAAGAAGGTTGTGAGCCAACACCCATAAGGATGTAATCTGTGGTAAGGTGTAAGTGTGTAATTGTGTGTGAAGGGATGTGACAGGAGGGTAGTGATATTATTGGGTTTGGTGGTGCAGGTTTGACAGGTGGGTAGTTTGGGGAGGATGGGTTGGAGGGTCCAGGGAACTGGATGGATGGCTAGGAGAGGAACCAGCTGAACACTAGGGATTTGTGTGTATGAGGTTGAAAGTACAGAGGTGGGAATGCTTATATGGCAATATGACAAGGAAGGGTCACTGGTTTAGGGTGTTGGATAGGGGGATATTTGGGACAGGGAGTACCTGGAGCAGGCTTCTAGGAAGTGTGAGAGTGATCATTTTGTCATAATGTGTTCTATCAGAAGGTGGAGACCCACATAATGAGTGGGAAGGAGTTGGACTCCCATCCTTGGGAGGACCGATTTGTTCACAAATAGAGAGGCAGGAGTCTCACAAGAGCATGGGTGGTTCCTAATAGGGAAGGACAAACCAGTGTGTCAAGTCCTCAGTTTTGTTGCGTGTAACTATGAATCTTGTGATCCTAGGAGTCAAGCCAGGGGATCACCATGGGCCCTGAGGGGAGAGGGAAGAAGGAATAGAATAGATCAAACAGGAGGCATTAGTGTGCAATGGAAGTGCTCTTCATGAACTTACAATGATGGACACAGGCCTTGTTAAATATTTTGAGTTTTTTTTTTAATTTTATGTATTTTATTTCTGATATTTAAACTTATTATTATTTCTTTTTCCTATTAATTTTATTTGGTTAATTTAATGGTTTCATTTTTGAAGAAGCTTTGGATCACAGTTTGGGTTACAACTGGGGCAGGGGAAGATCATTGGTGTGGGGTATCAGTGATGGGGGATACATGGGAGGAAATTCACCTGGGCATACATATAAGGTATATGAAAATGCTCATATTCTCACGGGGCATTGTCACAGTGTGTGGAGACTCATAAAATAACCAAGAGAATATTGAATTCCCATCCTGGAGAGCTCTGCCACATTCTCTAATGAAGCAGCAACAGTCCTCCATGTGCAGGGGCAATGACTGGTGAAGGAAGATGATCCACTGATGCGTCCTTGATATTGATGACTGTGCTTATGAGCCTTTGCTCTTGAAATTGAAACTTGGCCTATTGTCTGGGGTGCCTAAGAGTTGTCTCCTGAGAGGTCATTGTTGCTAAAATTTGGCCTCTCTCTAAACCAAACTCAGCATATGAATGCCTTACCTTCACCCCAACGTGGGACATGACTCTCAGGGATGAGCCTCCCTGGCACCAAGGGACTCCTACCAAGCACCAACTAGCAATGCAACTGGAAAAAGATGTTGAAAAGAAGGGGGAAAAGTAAAGACAAATGAGTTTATGTGCCTAAGAGACTTTAATGTGAGTTGGGAGGTCACCCCAGAGGTATCGCTTATGCACATCTTAGCAGGATCTTATAGACTTCCAAAGTGGATACTACCCCAAATAGTGGGGCTCCTGAGGGATCTGGAGACACCCAGGTGCTATGGTGAGGATGGATAGCTCTGGAGTTTGGTGCCTTGCCAATGGGTCCTACTTTGGAGTTTGTGCTCCTGAGAGTGACAGAGTTGGACTCAATTATGTCTTCCCTGAACATGGCTCATCTGTCCCTTCTATTTAAACCTGTACTTGGTGGTGGAGTTTGTAGGTGAATGTCCAAGAGACTCGAGTCTTTGGGCTGTCCATATGTTGGTTGGGCTCAGAACACCTACTCTACAGCTCATTGGACTCACCCAGGACAACTAACAAGGAGATGATGATGGACAACGACCATCCCAATGAACAGAGAGAGTCTGTAACTGCAAGCAAGATAGTCCCATCCATCTTCCCCATGGGATATAAGACCCTTCTCAATTAGAGGTGGAAGAAATTACAACATTGATGTGGGGTCTGGAGGCTCTGGGGGCAGGGAGAGGGAAAAACATTTGTAATACAGGATTGTTTTCGGGACTTGGGAATCGTCCTGAAAGACATTGTAATGACAGATATAGACCATTTTATATCATCACATAACATGCAGAACTGTGTGAGAGGGAGTGTAAACTACAATGTGAACTATGGTCCATGCTTAATGACAAAGCCACGGGATGTGTTTATCAATTGCAATGAATGTGCCACACTGATGAAGGATGTTTATATGGGAGGGTATGGGAGGTGTGGGGAGTGGGACATATGGGAATGCCTATATTTTTGTGTAAAATTTATGTAATCTAAGTATCTTTTTAAAAATTATTATTTAAAAAAGAAGCAAATTAAATATGAGATTCAAGGAAGTGGAAGGGTAACCAATATTTTAAATCTGAGTGGTGCCATGTATAGTCTGAAAGCTATTATACATAAAGCATTTTTCCTGAAGATAAAATTTAAAGGTGGAAAGATTTTTCATCTTTGAAATGGAATGAACAACTGAGTTACTTGAAAATTCCAAGCATGAATGATTACTGTTTGGATACCAAGAGAAATGCTATTTTAAGCTCATCCTTGTCTAGACACTAAACCTGTATGTAATCATTGTCTGATTCCAACCTAATTCATTTAATTGTTGCTCAAAAAAAAATGAAAATATTTTTCATTCTATTCTTTATGAAAACCAAAAAGTTTAAATAAATGAAATCATATTTAATTATTCACTGTGTGTTAATGCTGATAGGCAATATTTCCCTCTCACTTTTTCTCTCTCATTTATAAACACATTGGCACATACCCTGCTTCCATTACTACTATAAAGATTGTTCTGTATTACACAAGTACTTGCTCCTCGTTATTTCATCCTGTTTCTTTATTACAAGACACAAACACACACACACATACATACCATCACTGGTAGAGAAAGACTGAAATATCTCTGTCAAAATCATACTGGGAGATAAAACAATCAATGGGTAATAAGTTATCAAGCCTTGAAAAAACTGAGTGCTCTTTGTTGCATTTGTTGCTAAGTAATCTGTGGTAATAGAACATAAAGAGCCTAGGGTCTAGAACAGGATCTGGAAATCAGTGGATGTGAGTTTAGGAAGACAAACGGAAAACAGGATTCAAAGTTGTATTATTCTACACAGATCTATGGCCGGAAAACTGTGGCAAAACATGAATGGGGTGTTTACTATTATACTGGCAAAAGGTCACACTGCTTTATAATTTATTACCAGCAAAATTTCACGGTAGTCCGTGCCAGTTTAGCTTTCTTCACTATTAAATTATCCTACTTTACACTTCAGTTATCTTTCACTCCTAGCAATGGCTTCTGCTCTTCTGCTTCCCTTTTTGTTATCTATTTAAGGAAACATATGGCATCCAATTAGGACTTTTTATTCTTATACCAGCAGCAACTGACAGATTTCCTTTATCCATACCTTTTCTTGACTCTTTCTTCTTGCTTTTCTATGTGTAAGTCTAATACTCCCACTTTCCATCACACTTCAAGGTCTCTGATATTTCAGTTAAACACTCTTCAAGCATCCTTCCCTACTGAATGTTGCCTCTCATATTTTAAATAAGGCATAATCCTCCCAATCTTAATATATACTGCACACTGGACTTCACCACGTTATCTCACAACCCTTGAGTGAAAAGTCTCCTTTCCCAGTCCTAAATTTCTCATAGCCCATTATTTACTCTTTAACCCTCCTCAATAATATGCTGTAAGCAGAATATGTCAGTTTATCATTTATTGTTTGCTCTTAAAATAAGTATTTTTTTTTATCTAACTTGACGTAGAACAATCCATTGTTGACTCTTTCATCCAACTCCCTTCACTGAAACCACGTGGGCTTCCTCTCCATCCTCTGTCTCTAGCTATCGTCCACTTTAGTCTCCTTTATCTGATACTACTTCTCTCTCCATCTCTTATGTGTTAGTGTGCCCCAGAGACTTTTCTTAAGCTTCTTAATTTATTGCGAAATACTCTTCCATGTTAATTATATTTAGCCCTGTAGCTTTAAATATATAAAGTATTTGATGGATCAAAAATCTATAGTTATATCTATATTTATTTCTATAATTCTATTATTTCATAATTATACCTATATCTCATATATTTCTCCTGATCTTCAGTCCCATATGTTACCTTTTCCTGAGCTCCACACCCCTATTGACAGGTTTAGCATAAGGTATAAAATGCAGAAAATAAATATTTGTGAAAAAATGAATGGAAGGGTATTATATTTTAAAACACAGGTAAAGAATATATATTATATATATCCCTGAAATCTCCACTTATATGTGGCACAAACTGTGGAAGCTCATTATGTTGTATTTTGGTATATCCCTTAGCTTATGTTATTTAGCTCAGGAAATGCTGAATAGCAACAAACACAAAGATAGACTGCATTTCTGCTCTAATTTATTTTCTAAATGATATGCAAAATCACTTCTACTAAATATTGCTCAAATTGATGATGTAGTCTCAATATTGAATTTTGTAGGAATTCTACTTATCACAGCAATTTCAAATTTTAATCTTTGGTTTTGAACAGCTCCTTAAAAGCATGCAGTTCATCAACAGCCTATTGGCTAAATATTTGGCAAGCCTTAATCACCTGGATTTTTCCATTAGGAGCTATTTATGACTTTGATTGTGGAAGTAGAATCAAAATCTATCTAAGCAAATTGGGTAGACAGCAGACAGACACACTCTGGCATTTAGTTTACTTGATTTAATTTGGATCAAAACACACTCCCATGCGAAGATCTTGTACTATTGACATGAATGTTTGAATAAAAGAAGGTATTTGCATTTTGGGAGAAAATTCACTCACCAAATAAGAGTTTAGACAGCTAATTTCAACTGTGGCAACCCAAATGGGAGGTTTTAGCCTAGACCTCAAAGATGAGGAGCTTGAATAGTATTGAATTTTTTAAATATTAGAAAGAGGATCAATTTAATATTAGTACCCCTTTCTATTTAGTGACTATTGCCTAAGCTAATATATCTTCTTCACTCAGGATTCAATATCCTAATGCAGTTCTGTAAGTTCATCAAGAGTAATTATATCTAAAAAATCCAAAATATATTCTTTAAAAAGCTGAAATGAAGCAGGTTTTATACACAGAAAGCTTCCTTCCTTATTTATTTTGATATTGTAAGCAGTGTTTTAGCATTACACAAATAGAATAGTTTAAAAGGAAACAATCTGAAGAATTATATTTGTTATAACAATGGATTGAAAATGGAGGAAGATATGTAATGTTCCTTTAAAAATATTCTTTTAATCACCAACGGTTGCTCTGTCTTCCTTACCCGTGCCCTGTGATTCATGTATCTGTATCAAAGAAATTGTTTTAAAATTAATGACCACTTTAAAAGAGTATTATTAATAACAAGGAGTCAGAATTCTCTTCATAATCACTTTATGGTTGCATATATTTAATAAGTATGATATGCAAAGATAATATTCTTATTTATTCTACAATGAGGAAACATAAATACATGCACACACACACACACACACACACACACACACACAGAGGTAGCTCTAGTATCATCTAATCAAGAAGAAATGCTGAAAATTGACCACCAAAAATAAGTAAATGTGATCAGTGGTACAATAATATTAATTTACTTTCAAACTTCTATTATATTCTCACAGAAGTACTATTAGCTTATAAGTCACAATTTTTGTACTCTTTTGTTTTAAAGAAAAAAAATGGTTAAACGTATTTTGTGCTATAAAAGCTAAGAGAAAGAGATGAAAGCAGTGAGGTTGATAACAAAGTTCTTGCTTACACCTAAGGAGGCAATAGAAATACTAGATCAGACATTAAGAAGGGTTCTTTGGCCTATAGGTACATTTACCCTCTATAAAGAGTCACACAATTCCTAGTTATTTTGCTAGCCTTTTAGCAAGTTTCTTTCCTGGGGAAAGAAGAGCTAAGTACTCCCCATGTCAGCTAGCGCCCATGACTAGTTATGTAAGTGAAGCCACCTTAGAATTTCCAGTCCAGCCAAATCTTCAGTTAAATATAGTTGAATGAGGAAACCCATGTGAAAATATCAGAGAACAGCTCAGCCAACTCAAAGAATCCTGAGAAATGATGTCCTTGTTTTAAAACTAAGTTCTGAAATGTTTTGTAATATTGCAGAGGAAACTGATAGAGACATTAATATCTTAAATTGGATGCTGGTATAAAAAAAAAGAAACACCGAAATCATCTCATATTTGTATTAGTACTTGGTAGTAGGCTGGAATAGCAGTGATATGTAATGGTGGAAAAATACTAAATTCTTGCATGTGACAAATTAGAATATAGAAAATTTACCTTGTGGCTCTAGTTAAGGAATATTTCAAGTAGAATGATAAAAGAATCCTTTTTTTTTCTTTTTCTTCTTTGTAAGCTAAATCACAGTAAGGAAGAAATAAATGAGATAAATTAAAAAAGGAATAATTGAGTTTGCAGGCAGAATTTCGAGGAGATGTAATGTAGAAGCCCAATATGTGCCTTCTTTATTGTACATTAAAACTTTTTCTTATCCCTAGTCTTTCCTGGTGAAAGGTTTCAAAGTTAAGAATTGGACATAGGGTAAAGAGCAAATCAAAAGTGAAACTCTAAGTCAAATATTTTTTAATATTTTTTATTTTTAAAGAAGCTTTAGATTACATAAATGTTACATCAAAAATATAGGGGATTCCCATATACCCCACCCCTTCCCCCTCCCACACTTTCCCAAATTATCAACATCCTTTATTAGTGTGGTATATTTGTTATAATTGATGAACACATATTGAAGCATTGACTAACAAAGGACAGTAGTTTAAATTTTTAAGATTTCAGAAATACTTAAGGGTATGCATAATGGTTTTGAGACTAAGAGAAAGCCCAAGTCAAGGTGACAACAAGGCACTGCTTTCTTCTGAAGACAGATACTCTGTTGCTGGCTGCTGGCAATCCTTGGTTGTTGGCTCCTCTGTCCCATGGCAATGTACGTGGCGCCTCTCTTGACCTCTCCCTTCTCTTTTGGGTCCCTTGATGTTCAGCTTCTGGCTGTTCCCTCTGGCTTTCTCTCTGTCTGAGTTTCTTTCTGTTTATAAAGGAATCCAGCATAGGTTTAGGACCCATCCTGGCAGACACCTTAACTGAAGTAACCTCATCAAAAGCTTGTACTTACAATGGGTTCACACCCACAGGATTGAATTAGGCTTAGGTTTACAAGGATTTTTCTGGGGTACATACATCTCCAAACCGACACAGAGAAGTGCTAGGAGCAGTGGCCAGGGGCAGATCATATAGGGTTTTGCAGTTTTTCAAGTATCTCTTCCCTTGACAGAATGAAAAATAAACTTGCATTGGAAGTAACTTAATGATAATTTAACCTAACTTCCTTACTTTACTGAGAGTTCAAGATGCATGCTTAAAATTGCATGGCTATGTGATGGACATTGGATTTCATCTGATACAAATATATGATCTCCCCTCTATGAGTCAGTATGTTGGCATAGAGCAGTGATTCTTAATTTCAGTGTGCTTTGGAATCACCTATAGGGTTTGTGAAACCTTGATTGCTTGACTCCATCACCAGAATTTCTGATTCAATAAATCTTGATTTAGGGCCCGAGTATTTGCATTTTTAACAAGTTCCCAGGTGATGCTGATATTGCTGGTCTGGGGATCACATAATGAGAATCACTTTTCCAGAGGCATGTTATAGACATGCTGTGCCAGTAGTATAAGAGGAACTATGTATTTTGATTCCTCACCAAATTGCATCTAGTTATTTAGATCAAACACAATTTCATGGAAATTTTTAAAAGTTCTGTTCTATGTCAATTCAATATACAGGATTGATAGTCCATAACTTGTATCTTCGGTTCCTATTTTCCATTCTTCTAGACACTTCACTATCCTTTCATTTTCCTAACTGTCAATACCTAGTTTCTTATTTAATGAACATTTTTTATCACATTTAAACATCCCTGAATTGAAGAAATAGAAAGAAAAGAAATATAAAACATGTGGGATATATGATGCCAGGCTTCAGATGTGTTTACAGTCCACAAAGTATATCACTTTCCCCACATTTTATGCTTTTAATCCTCTTGAAAATGCATCAGGATAGGAATGTCTATTTTTTCTACACTATAATATATAACACACCTCTCCCTGAAAATTGGAAATATCCAGCTCTGTATGGATTTTTATATCATTATATAAAGCCATAGGAACCAAACATCAATAGACAAGATAGAAAATAAAACAGTCCTGAGAATTATACAAGTGTCAAGAATGAAAACAATTTCAAACCAATCTGGTAAAATTGTTTTCTGAGGCTCTTGGGTGGGTTCCAATTTTCTTGGCCAGAAAATTTGGAGGAATCTTCTGACTTTCTTCCATATTGAAATCTAGAAGTCTGAGTAAAATAAATTTTGGAAAATATTTACTTAACAAATATCCAACAAATCCTTGTCCCCCTCTTCCTCTAATGCTCTTCCCTCACGTAAAATGATAACTTTTACCTACTTCAAATCTTTGTTTAAATGTCACCATTTTAAAACTCTACGCTGCCAACAACCCATTTAAAAGTTATAATCCATCACACATTATTCACTTATCCTGAACTAGTGTTTTTTTTTTTTTCATTTTCTATATGACAAATCACCTCTGAAGTTATTATCTAATTTATTTATTTATAACATATGTCTTTTCAATTCTCTATCCACTCCCACAAAACTCACATATATTGTAACTTCCAGGGAACTTCATCTAGTTTTTCCACTGGAATATCACAGTATCTCAAACAATTCCACCTTTAATGATTGAAGGGAAAAAATGAATGAATTGGTGAATGAATGAATTGGTGAATGAATGAGTGTAGCTGTACTGACATGAGTGATCTTTAATTTAAAATGATGTACAATTTTGGTAATTTGGTTGACATAGAATATTTAAGCTCTAAAACTGGCCTTCTTGATGCTGAATTGTTTAATCTGACTATATTTAGGATTATGGGATAATTGTTTATTCACTACTTCTATTAATGTTGTATAAACACTGATTGATCTCTCCATTGATTTCATGGCTATAAGATGATATATTAAATGCTAAGGAAAAAGGAAGATGCTATATAAATGTTGCCAATACATATAAATAAATAGACTTCTTATATTTTTCCCTTTCCTTTCATCTTTCCTTTTTCATTCTTCAACAAATATTTATTGAGTGCATTCTATGTCATGGCCATTTTTATACTATGTATCATCAAGGTAGTGGTGAGCAAACAGACATAGACCCACCTCAAATATAAGTTATATAATGCTAGAGACATATATTAGTAAATGAATATACAAAATATAATTATAACTTTTGATATTCTCAAGGAAACAATAGGGTACAATGATAAAAACTAAATGGAAGTTAACTCTTGTCAAGTCTTATCAAGAAGAGCTTTTTAAGGATACAAAAATTAATCTCAGGTCCAATAATTGAAAAACATATGCTACAATTAATGCTCTTAAACCTGAGTAAGAGGGATCCCTGCCTTGGACCCTAGCATGAGTGGGTCCAACTCTGACCCTCCTCTGGGCTTACCCTTGTGGCAGTTTGATATTATTTATGAATTGCAAAGAGATATTGATTATTTTTGTAAAATGGTCTGTTTCTCTGGGCATGATGCCCTTTCATTGTATTAGATTCAGCCGAGACATCTGATTAAATTAAGCTAAGATTAGGGCTTTGATTCAAACATGTCACTAGAGTGTAACTCAGCATTCAGTCCCAGGCCCTTTGGGCTGATAAAACAGACTCTCACATGGAAGTAGACACACAGGAGAAGAATGCAGAGAAGCAGATATGTGAAGAAAGAGAGAAGGCTCCATGAGACACAGGAGAGGCTCCAGGAAGAAAGATGAGCCTGATAGTCTACAGTTGAACTTGTGAAGATAACAGAGAACCTAAGCCTGGAAAGAAATGAGCCCTGGGGAGAGAGGTGAGCCTTATGCCAGCCTACAACCAAGATTGAAAGAAGCTGGGACCATGGAGCCTTAGGAGGAAGAAGGAAGGCTGAACCCTTCCAGACATCACCCACCATCTTGCTTCAACACATGGCCAATGACTTTGGGTGAGCAAATATCTCTAATGGTACCCTGAGTTGGACACTTTAGAGCCTTGTGACTATAAGCATCTACCCCAAATAAATACACTTCATAAAGGCCAACAGAGTTCTGGTACTTTGCATCAGCACTGCATTGTCTGACTAGTAAAGAATTTGGTACCAGGAGTGTGGGGTGTTGTTTTTGCAAATACAAAAATGCTGGAACAGTTTCATAAATGGGTAAGGGGTATTTTTTGGAGGAATTGTGAGAAACTTGATGGAAAAGGCCTAGATTGCTTAGAGACTGCTGGTCCTAATATGGAGCCTTAAGTGATTTTTTATAAGGCCTTAGAAGGAAATAATTGTGAGATGCTTGATAGACAAGGCCTAGAGTGCTTTGAAGAGACTATTGTAGGAATGTGGATGCAAAAGAGACTTTTTATGAGGCCTTAGAAATAAATGATGAAATTATTTTTGGAAACTGAAGGACAGGTGATCCATGTTTTAAAGTCGCAGAAAACTTAGCAAGATTAACTCCTGATGTTTTATGGAAGGCAGAATTTGAAAATGGCAAGCCTGGGCATTTAGCTGAAAAACTTTCTAAAGTAAACTCAGAGAATGCAGTTTGGCTTCTTCTTGCAGCTTATAGTAAAATACCCTCTGAGAGAGATAAGCTGAGAACTGAATTTTGGGGCACAACAAACCAGTAACTAAGTCCAGAAATTCCAAGCATCTAGATATCAAGCTCCCAGATGATAGGGCCCCATTTGAGGACATAACTTAACTTGGAACTTGTAAATCAGGATTGAAAATGCATTTATCTAGGAAAGACTTGTGGAAAGTCTTACTGTCTGATGGCTTGGACCCTGCTTCCTTCATGTTAAACCAGCAAGCTTTTTGAGAGAGCTGCATGACAAAACCACTGTCAGCCGGGACTAAAAGGGACATGGAGGGGAGTTATGGAAGGGAAAACAACTTTAAGAGGACCAGGATTCTTAATTCTTTAGATCAGGAATTAAGACATCTCCTTGGGCCAAGAGAGGAACCCCAACCATGTGTACAGAAAGGGTGAGTATGCCCCAGCAGTTGAAGAAGCTGGATGCTATAGCCTGCTGTTCAGGGAGAGTTTTGCCACTCCAGGCTACTGAGAGCATGTATCACATTCTCCAGGGGTTGGGAAGAGTAAAGTTGACAACCCATAGGTCTGAGAGGGATGGGCCTGTCCCCATAGATTAGGGATGGCCAGGTCACCAACTCATTGCTCTGAGAGGGTTGGGCCTGTAGGACAGAGATTAGGGAGAATGTTGTCTCCATCTCACTGTACTAAGGAAGTTGAGACTCTACCCCAAAGATTTGGTAAAATGTGGCCATCACCCCAAGGTTCTTAGGGATTTAGGTCTGGAGCACGTTTGCCACCCAGATGCTTGATGGGATGGAACCAAGAAAATGGCTGTTGGGCAAGCCTGTGGAAAGGGTGGGTCCTCATGAGGACCTAGGGGGAAGAAATCTTGGAATGACTCAGACTTTAAAATCTAACAAAGTATGCCCTGCAGGTTTTCAGAACTGTTCTGGATCCATGACTCATGTTTTCCTCCCAAATTCTCCATATGGTAATGCAAATGTATATCCTTTGTTGTTCCTTTGTATATTGAAGTAGATAAATTGTTTTACAAGTTTCAGAGGTCTACAGCCAGAAAAGACTTTGCCCCAAGACAAACTGTATTTTTATAAACTGATTGTGATGTGATTTTGTACTTAGCATTGCTACTGAAATAAGGTTTTTGAATATTGTAAATTTTTTTGGAATTCAGAGGGTGGAGTGTGGCAGTTTGATATTATTTATGAATTCCAAAAAAATATTGATTATTTTTGTAAACTGGTCTGTTTCTCTGGCAGTTGATTATATTAGCTTCAGCTGAGATATCTAATTAAATTAAGATTAAGGCTTTCATTCAACCATGTCCTAGAATGTGAATCAGCGTTGAGTCCCAGCTCCCTTGGGTTGATAAAACAGACTCTCACATGGAAGTAGACAAACAGGAGAAGAACACAGAGAACAGATATGTGAGGAAAGAGAGAAGGCTGCATTAGGCATGGCAGAGGCCCCATGAAGAGAGATGAGCCTGATAGTCTACAGCTGACCTTGTGAAGAGAACAGGGCAGCTGAGCCTGGAAAGAAACAAGCCCTGGCATGAGCCTTATGCCAGCCTACAGCTGAGATCAGAAGAAGCTGGAACCACGGAGCTTTAAGAGGAAGAAGGAAAGCTGATCCCTCTCAGATATCACTCGCTATCTTGCTTCAACACATGGCTGATGACTTTGGGTGAGCAAGTATTTCTTATGGCACCTTGAGTTGGACACTTTAAGGCCTTGTGAATGTAAGCATCTACCCTAAATAAGTACCCTTTATAAAGGCCAGCAGAGTTCTGGTACTTTGCATGAGCAACATTTTGGCTGACTAATACAGCCCTGCCCTACAGACAAGGAGAGCAAGTAGCCAAGAGGATGTGTACCCAAGGATCATGGTATCCTTTCTCAAATATTCTATAGGTACCTGGGCTTAGGAATTCTTTGGCCATGTAGTCCCATACCTGTTTCAGAACTTGCAGTATACACATCTCCAAGATTGGTCCTCCTGAGAGAAATCTATACTCTGCTAAGCATAAGTGGAAAGGAACCTATGTCCTTCAGGAAGAAAGGGAAATGTGCAATTTCAAAGAGATGGAAAGTTGTCTACTCAAATCTTTTGCCCATTTTCTAATTGGGTTGTTTCTCTTTTTATTATTGACTTGTAGCATTTATTTATATAGGTTGGATATTAGATTCTTATTGGATATATAGTTTCCAAATATTTTCCCCCATTGAGTAGGCTGCCTTTTCACTTTCTTGACAAACTCCTTTGAAGCACAAACGTTTTTAATCTTGAGGAGGTCCCATTTATCTATTTTTTCTTCCATTGCTTGCACTTTGGGTGTAAAATTTATTAAACCATTGCTTACCATGAGATATCATAGATGCTTCCCTACACTAATTTCTAAAAGTTTTATGGCCCTAGCTTTTATGTTTAGGTCTTTGATCCATTGTGAGTTAATTTGTGTATAGCACATGAGCTAGGGATCCTCTTTCATTCTTTCAGATATGGCTATCCAGTTTTCCCTGTACCATTTTTTTTGAAGAGACTATTCTCTCTCAGTGAAGTGGAATTGGTGGCCATAGATATGTGGATCTATTTCTGAACTCTCAGATCAACTCCATTGGTCAATATGTCTATCCTTGTGTGAATACCATGCAGTTTGACCACTGTACTTTGTAATATGCTTTAAAGTCAGACACTTTTCCAAAGAGAAAATACAAATTGCTAAAAAATCACATGAAAAGATGCTCAATATCACTAGGTGTTAGGGAAATGCAAATCAAAACTACAATGAGATAACATTTCATATCTACTAGACTGGCTGTTGTTGACAAAACAGAAAACTACAAGTGATGGAGATAATGTGGAGACATGGGAATGCTTATTCACTGCTGGTGGGAATGTAGAATGGTGCAACCACTGTGGAGTAGTTTGGTGGTTCCTCAATAAGCTAAATGTAGAATTGCCATATGATCCAACAATCCTACTACTACATATAACTTGAAGAATAGAAACCAGGGACAGATATGTCCCACCAATGTTCATAACAACATTATTAATAATTGCAAAAAGTTGGGAAGCAGCACATGTGTCCATCAACAGATGAATGGATAACAAAATGTGGTATTTACATATGATAGAATATTATCCAGCTGTAAGAAGGAATGAAGTATTAACACATGTGACAGCATGAATGAACCTCAAAAACCTTATGTTGAGTGAAACAAGCCAGACAAAAAAGAGCAAATATTACATGATCTCACTGATATGAGCTATGTATAGGAAGCAGACTCATGGGAATAGAATCTGGAAAACAGGTAGCCAGCATATAAAATGTAAATAAAGAGTGTTAAGCCAATGCTTAATTTGTGCAGAATTTATGATTAGGTTGATTGTAATAGTTTGGAAATGGATGGAGGTGATGGTGGTGGAGCAATGTGAGTGTAATTAACAGAACTAAAGTATGTATTCGATGGTAGCAGAAAGTGGAAGTTGTGGGTTGTACATGTTTCTAGAAGGAAAGCTAGAGAACAAAACAGGTACTGTACAACTCAGATAAATCTGAGGTGGCCAAGGTTTGTGGTTAATAATTCAAATATAAAAAAGTAGTTCTTTCAGCGGCTATAACAAAGGTGATGATAGTGGGGTGATATATGGGGAAAATGCACCTAAAGCATAATTCTGGGATATAAATGTATTCCCGTTGTCATAGGTACGTTTTCTGGATAGATAGAGGCCCACACAGTAGCTAACAAAATATAAAACTTCCATCCTGGGGAAGACCTGCTACTTCCTCAAATAAGATGGTAAAAATCTCTGGTATTTATAAGCTTTGCCTAATAAAAGAAAATAGGTCAATGCCAAGCCCTCAATCTTAATGCTTGTACTTATGAACCCTTATTGCTGTAATAATGAAACTAAGCTTAATTATAATTAATGCCTAAAAGTTACCCCCGGGAAACCTACTTACTACTCAAATGTGACCTCCCTCTACCTCAGACTCTGCAAATAAACTCACTACCTTCCCCTCAATTTAGGACATGGCTCTCCAGGATGAGCCACCCTGGCACTGAGAGATTATTACCAAGCATTAACCTGGAAAAAAAACCTTGACAAAAAGAGGGAAATATTAAATAAAACAGTTTTTATGGCTAAGAGATTTCAAAGTGAGTCAGGAATTCATTCTGGAGGTTATGCTTATGCAGGGCTCAGACAGAGTCAAAGACTACCACAGGAAAAAACCCTCAAACAAAAGTGCTTTAGAAAGCTCTAGGGATGTCTGGACACCATAGGCAAGGTACACAGCTTCATGAAATCAACTCCTTGGTGGGTCCTATTTGGGAATATATGAAAATCTATTTCCCAATATAATATAGCTATACTCATTTATAATTTCCCTAATTATGATTCTTCTATTTATTTGAAACTATACTTTTCAATGTACTTGTTTAAATTTTATTTTATTTCATTTTATTTTATGTTATGTATTTATTTATTTTTAAGAAACTTTAGATTACATATGTTACATAAAAAATACAGGGGATTCCCATATGTCCCACTCCTTCCCCCTCCACACTTTCCCACATTAAAATCCTTCATTAGTGTTGTACATTTGTTATAATTGATGAACACATATTGAAAAATTGCCACTAACTGTGGATTATAGTTTACATAATATTTGCTCTGTGTCCTGTGCAATTTTGTAAGTTATGATAAAATATATTGTAGTCTGTATTTGTCATTGCACCATCATGCAGGACAATTCCAATGTCCCCAAAATGCCCCCATATTACAACATATTTCCCCTCTCCCACCCCTCAGAACCTCCAGGGGCCACTGCCTCCACATCAATGTTAAAAGTTCTTTCAGTGCTAGAATAACTATAAGTCTATAGTAGAATAACAGTAAGTCTACTCTAGTCTATTGTTCATTCCCCAGTCTTGAGGATTTTGGGATGGTGATGTCCACTCTGCCTCTAATTGTGAAGGGGCTTTGATCCCATGGGGCAGATGGATGGCTCTATCTTGCTTGCAGTTGCAGACTTTCTCGGTTCTTGGGATGGGCATGGTCCTTCATCATCACGATGTTAGTTGTTCTGGGTGAGTCCAATGAACTGGAGAGTAGGTGTTGCAATCCTGCTGAGATTCAGGGTCCAAATGGCACATGGACGGACCAAAGATTTAAGTCTCTTGGACATATCAAGTATAGTACTACACCTATCAAGTATAGTACTAACTATGGGTTCAAATAGAAGAGGCAGAAGAGCCATGTGTAGGGAAACCACAAATGAGTCCAACTCTGTCACACTGGGGAGCATAAATTCCAAGGTAAGGCCCACTGGCAGGGCACCAAACCCCTGAACTGTCTGCCCTGCCTATAGTGTCTGGATGTCTTTAGAGGCCTCAGGAACCCTGCTATTTGAAGCAATATTTACTGTGGCAATCAATGAACTCCTGCTGAGACATGCATAAGCATAACCTCTGCGATGACCTCCAGACTCACTTTGAAATCTCTTAGCCATAACAACTCCTTTGTATTTACCATTTCCCTGTTTTGGTCAAGGTCTTTTTCCAGGTGCATTGCTAGTTGGTGTTTGGTAATAATCCCTCAGTGCCAGGGAGGCTCATCCCTGGGAGTCATGTCATATGCCAGGAGAAAGGTAGTGTGTTTATATGCTGAGTTTGGCTTAGAGAGAAGCCACATTTGAGCAACAAGTAGACCCTCAGGAGGCTAAATTTCAAGTTCAAAAGAAAAGATTCATAAGTACAATTATCAATATTAAGGGCCCCAGGACAATGGTCTGTCATTCTTCACTAGGCACTGCCCTGGTACTTGGGGGATTCTTGCTGTCCCATTAGAGAATGTAGCATGACTCCCCAGGATGAAAATTCAATATTTTTTGGTTATTGTGTGCATCTCCACCCACCGTTACAATGCCACATGAACACTTGAACACATTCATGTTCCTTAGAGGCATGCCCCAGATAAACCCCTCCCATGCCCCCCCCCATCACTGACACTCAATACCAATGTTCCTTCCCTGCCTCAGGTGTGACCCTTCTGTGATCCAATGTGCCTTTTTTGTAACCTAGAGCTTCTTTGAAGAAAAAATGATAAAAGAATAAGACAGTGGGAGATATATGGAAGAAAATGTCACTATAAATGCAAGACAGGACATTTTGCAGTGATGAAAGACATAATGGCAAAAAAAGTTTTTGTTTTTTTTTAATTTTTAAAAAAATGTTTCGTATTTTATGTTATTTTTAGAACTATCATTAATATTTCATTTTCTTATTATTTTTATTAGGTTATTTTCTTGGCTTCAATGTACCTTTTAAGTATATTTCTCAGAGATTTAAATCTTCAGATTTTTCATATGTCAACTCCTACTCTTCAGTTCTTCAGGCTTGCCCTGGACAACTATCAAAATAATGATGATGACAAGTCCCATCTCCCATAACAAGGAGTATCTTCAACTGCAAGCAAAACAATTCCTTTCTTTTGCCCCATAATATCTAAGTCCTCTCTCAGCCTGAAGCAGTCAGAGTGGAAATCATGCCAAATCCCTCAAGATTGAGGAATGAACAAAGAAAATGGGAGAGTATAACCGTGGACCAAAGTGGATGTATTTGTTATTGTAGTTATTATCTTATGTTAATGGAGCAACTTGTAACATTGACAAATTAAAAAAAAAAAAAGTGGCTGGAGATGGCAGTTTCTCCCTCAACCATGATTTTTGTTGGAGTACTTTAAGAAGACCACAAATTCTAAGTTCAAATTTTGCCTTTAAGTGCTTTATGAAGCTATATTTGTCAATAGTAGAGGGTAGGTATATATCTAACAGGTCTTTAAATCTTGATTTACAACTTTTAAATTGACAAGTGGACAAATCTTTGTAAAATGGCCCTTAAAGATGTCTAATATTAGACTGCATCTGATTGCAGTTAAGAATAACCCAGTAGAAAAAAAGGTTTATAATTAGGGAAGAGGTCAGCAAACTAAGACTCACAGGCCAAATCCAGATCACTACCCTTTTTGTAAATAAAATTTTTTTAGCCCTTAGCCAAACTTATTCATTTACATATGGTTTATGGCTGTTTTCATGCTACAGTGACAGAGCTGAATAGTTACAGCAGAGGTCCCATAACACACAGAGTCTAAAATACTTATTATCTGGGAATTTACAGAAAAAAAAAAATGCCCACCTCTCATTTAAGAGACAAAGGAGATAACGAAAAGAGGAAATTTCTTGGGAAAATAAAAAAGGGTGGATTCGAAGGCTCTCTTGGAATGATAAGACTAGGCAGCAATGTTCATCAATCAAATTAGGATGGGGTAAAAAGAGTGAAATGAGATAGTTGCATTGATTTGTTGGTAGGAAGTTACCACACTTGTAGCAAATCTCTCTCTCTCTCTCTCTCTCTCTCTCTCTCTCTCTCTCTCTCACACACACACACACACACACACACATATAAGGAAATACCCACCTAGGTTGTGCTGTGGGAGTGAAATGGTAGAGATCAATTAATATATATGCTTCATTTTTTTATATGATAAACAGGATTTATTTCTCTTGAATCCACTTCCTTCTTTTCCTAAGACTTTTAGCATTACTATGTCTGTGTGTAAAATTACTCATCAAATTTTTCCCAGGTAGCTAAAATGCAGGATCATCATTAGCTTATCTGATAATTGAATCCTGTTTTCAACACTATTTGTACAAATATTTAAGATCATTAATGAAAGGTTTAAAGATAGTGAATAAATATTGAAAATTTATTCATAAAGTTCTCCTTTCATTATGATTTTTGATAAATGAACCTGTATCACAAGTCTGTCATGGTACTGATCAACCAATATTGTGACCACATGAGTATTTTTCTATCTCTGCTATGAGGCAGAGACCCTGAACATATTTACTTTTATTTCTAATGCCCAAATCAACATTTGTCATATAGAAGATGTACAATAAATGTTTATTATTTAATTAATAATGCATAGTTAAATAAATGACAGTGCGTTAACCATATATTAGCTTTTAAACTCATATAAATTTTCCAAAATGCCAAATCACCATACTGTGACACTTACTATGCTGGCATTTTTTATCATTTGTCTTAATATCAGAGATGAAAGTTTCCATTTCTGGTTTATCTGTCAAGAGTTTTGATTTAAAATCATCACTTTATTCAGGCATGTCTAGTTCATTGACAGATGGCAACTGAAAACCTATAAACTGCCAAAGGACAAGACCTACAAAGATAGAAAGGAAGGCGTGTACTCTGTTTAACTCTTTGTTTACCTTTAAATAGAAATTAACTGTTAACAAAGAAACATTCCCTTACTATGTCAGAATATACTCATTAAAAATTATCATGAAAATTAAGTAATATTTTAATAAAATGCAGTAATGTTATAATGATTTAATCACTATTTTTCTCCTAATGATAGCTCATTTTATTCCTTTTTTATCACTACATTTTCATTTAGGTGTTTTTTTTTAGCATATTCCTCCTTTTGGTCACAATGTATCTGTCCCTTTATATACTGGCAACAAGAATTTTATTGATTATACTTCTAAGACTTGTATAGCATGTTCCAGTTATGAAGCTAATTCGCATCTACTGATGCATTTAATATCATGGATGAGGGAACTGTGGCTGAGAATTTAAGTAATTGAGCAGCACAATACAAAGACAAACAGCTATACACTCTTCAAGAGAACTCAATACTAACATTCATTGGCCTTGTCATTGGCAAGTCAAGTTACTCTTCAATATCTTAATGTCTCCATGTGCCAAAAAGTAGAGTTTTGAGATAGACCAGTGGTTTTAAATTTTCTTTGTAGGCACAGAACTCTTTCTTAAACTTAAATCCAATGGAAAACTCAAATATGTAAAAACAATAAAACCTTTTGCTGCAGAGTTTATAGTAGGATTAAAAGCTATATCAAACCCCTTAACACTAGCTTAGAACCTGTTTGCCTCACCTGTCTCTTACTCTAGTCACCCTGGTGACCTGTTTTAAAATTATTGTTTCCATCTGTCATGCAGAAGCAACCTGACAGTGCCTAGACTCACACTCTTGCCTCCTGCCTCTGGCTTCCATGTTATCACTAAGTCAAGAGCAAACATGGAACAAAACTTTGATCAATTTAATATGGAAGCTACTGGTTCAATTCTTTCCCCTTTCTTCTCTAAAGATTTCATGAGATGGAGAAGTCAGTTGCTCTTGATAGCAGGCAGTAGCCAGCTGAGTGATATACCTCCATACTAGCTTTCTCTCCCTTTCCTTAATTCCACTCCAAATTTCCTTCATTCCTGTTCCCAAGGATTGCCCTGCCTGATAAATTAGTGCTTCAACCTCTATTTTGAGGGAACCTAGGCCAAGAAATGGACCCTGAGCCATTTCACAAGTCCAAGCTATATCCATTTAACAAGGCCTAAATGAAAGTAATTCCTGAACCAACATTTACTAACTAACATACAATGTACTTAGCTTATATATTGTCTTTATTTTAATCTTTCTCCTTCCACAAGAAGATAAACCATATGAAACCAGAGAATTTTGTCTGTTATGTTCACTGCCATATACCCAGTGCCTGTAACCATTCTCATTCTCATTTGTTGAGTATTAAGTTGGTAGAAGCAATGAAGATGTAGCATATATTTTCTTGCTGTGAACTCCATGGCTAGATATATGATTAAAACATGAGAGAATCCCAAGCTCAAATGTAAGCTATAAGAGAGATCTATGAGAGAGGGTAAAAAAAAAAAAAAAATTAGAACTTGTCTTCAGAACTGATAACCTCCAAACTAATTACCAAATGTTATTTTAAACACTTCATTATTTCTAATCACAAGGGAGGAATGTTTCTTATATTTTTCCTTTTCTTTCTCAATTAAAATATAAAAGCAAAAAATGTTCAAACTTACAAATAGATTTCTTTTGTGCTGCCAAGCCACCAACTCATATACTCTTTATTATAATAGGATAAGTGAAAAATAAATTAGTTTAAGTGTGAGTACTCCCCCAAGTATTTCTAAAATGGCAAATTTATATTTATAGGTCAAAATATTAGATAATGTGTTTTGGCCATATTTGTGAGATTAGAATAATTCAGAACCAAAAAAATCTTTTGCATTTCAGAACAAATTATTTCAAAGCTACTTACTTCAGTGCAAACTGCTATAGAATTGTTTTTATGATTAACCTTAATTGAGTATCTGAGGGAAAGTGCCACAGACAAAATGAACTGAGTAGAATGTTTCAAACAATTTGTCCTCATCCAATTGATTTTTAAGTATCCAATTAGAGTTTTACTTTGTATTTTTGATAATTAAATGTTTTAATTTAATTAAATTGCTATTAATCATAATGTGTTGATTGGTAGAGCAATTCAGTAAATTCTTAACAGAGTTACTACTGGGTGTCAAGCACTGGAACTCTTAACTCAAGGAACTCAATTTTGA
The DNA here is from genome assembly GCA_029593785.1 of Cabassous unicinctus. NCBI lineage: Eukaryota > Metazoa > Chordata > Mammalia > Cingulata > Chlamyphoridae > Cabassous > Cabassous unicinctus. The sequence continues at coordinate 57,641 of JAQZBX010000609.1, read as the reverse complement.
GAAATAGAAAACTGCAATTAATGCATACATAAAATATTAGGGAAATCAAAAGGAAGAATTATATAAGGAAACAGTACATTTCATTGTTACTCAAAATATTCCAGTGTTGTATCATCTCATTTAATATATCTCATCATCTCATTAAAACAAAATTCAAAGACCTTAAATGGCCTACAGGCCACTATATCATCTGTGCTCTCCTTGGTTCTTGACACTTGTTTTCTATCCCATCCTTGTTCATTCTGATTCAGCTACACTAACCTTCTTGCTACTCTTCAAACATGCCAGTTCCATCCCCACCCCAAGAACTTTGCGCTGGCTCTTCCCTCAGCCTAGGAAACCAGTCACTTAGAGAGCTACATCGCTGCCTGTCCCCACGCCCCAAAACATTTCTCTCTCCATCTTCAAGCATTTTATAAAAAGTAAGCTTTTCAGGAGGCCTATCCTAGCCACTCTTTTGAAATTAAACCAGCCCTAACACATTCTCTGGTACTCTCTAGTCCCCTTCCTCACTTCTTATCTATGGTACTCATTACCTTCTACCACAGCATATACTTTACTTACATATTTCATTTATTGTCTTTCTACCCCCACTAAATCTACATTCTATGAAGCCTGGGGATTTTGCCTTTTATTCTTTGCTTATCCTCAGTGACTTTAAAAGTGCCTGATACAAAAGAGGTGTTCAATGGACATTTAGTGAATGAATAAACGTGTGAATGTCAATATTATAAACTCAAAAATTTTGGTTGAATGAATGATGAAGAAAAGAATGCCAAGGTTTCTAAGTGATGTTTGGAATAAGAACTTCCAAAAGCAAATATATTCAGTTCCCAAATAGAGCCATTTTAGTAGCACAAATGGAATCCATACTAGGGAATGACACTCAATAAATAGTCATTGGATGAATGAAAAAAAGTGGCACCTGGTGACCGAAAGAAACTCTCCAGATGTGTGTAAACTGAATATTGTTTGATGAATTAATCTCATCAAATGCTGAGTTTTTCTCTTATTTGTGAACTGACAGATTTCTCTCAGCAGAAACCATGTTCCTTAGGCAGTAAAGTTACTTTTGTGGCCTAGTGTTGCATGCGTGTCAAATAAGCATGTCTCTAGGGAGAAGAAAGAAATATAAACTGAGGATGAGGAAAGGTCAGAAACACAGCCCTACTGTAAAGAAAACACATTGCAATTTTTAAAATTTCCTTTCAAATTTTCACTTACTTTATTGAATAAAAGGATTAAGTTCAAAAGAGAAGGTAATAATACAACCTCATTGTTTTATCTGAGAAATTTATTTTTAATCAGTTCAACACTTTCCAACGAGGTTTTTAACAGACTTCTGTTTAATTATCTTTGCATTCTTCGTTTTTTAACCTAATGAGAGCCTGTTTAAATTAACTTCTTTAGATGTTAATCCCCCAAATTAAAACTTTCTCTTTGAATTTGACATGGTCTTCTTGGCCAATTTGCAAATGGTCAAATGGGGACTTTTAACAAAGATATTCTTGAAATAGACAGTGCTTATTAGAAGTCTGCATATTATTCACCATTAAAGCACCAGCAATAACCCTCTTTTCATGCTCATGTATTTTGTAAGAACTAATGAAAAGTACTACAATTAGACCAAAAATGCTAATTAGGAGGAAAAAAAGGGAGAAGTGAATATGATTTCTTAGAAAAAATACTGTCCAAACTGGAATCTATAATAGGAAAAAAGCTTTGGAACAGAATTCACAAAAGTAACTAAGAGAAAAGAGGACATCATTATCAGGGCGGGAATACTCTGAAACAATTGTATATTTCTTGGGATTCATGAAAATCTACAGGACCAATTCTTAAAGAAAAACAGTATAATACTTCATATTTTAAAAGCCATATAGCACTCTTCACCTTTTCAACATAATCATGTGTAATAATTAAACAATTATCAAAGAAGCATATATCTTTTTGCTGAAACCCCAGTAATAGTGAAAACTATAACTTTAAAAAATATATAACTACACTTATTCAGCAAAGCTTTCCAAGATTAATATAATTGTGAAATAGATTCTTAAAGGTTTGAGTCATTAACCATTGCCAGCAGGGTCCAAAGCTTTTTGATGGAAGACATCTTAAATAAAACTTTTGTTTTCCTAATATCCTAATATCTCTGCTCACAAAATAAGTTGGAATAACTATAAAAAGTATTTTATTTTTAATTTAACAAATTTCTCATTTGGCTTTCATATAGTATGTGATCTGATGAAATCATCATAGTAGAAATAGAGATGTGTCAAGGAAGGACTTGTTGCCCAGTTTCATAGTAAGGTTAGAAAACAGTTTCTGACCATCGGCTCCTTTAGGGTCTCCCTCAGCAGCAGAGAACTATTTCACCCAAGCACAGTTCACATCTGGTGACTAAGACAAAGAAATAAAGCAGGTGTGAGCAACTTTTTCTGTAAAGGGCCAGATAACAAATGTTTTAAGCTATGCAGGCTATAGGGTCTGTATCACAACTACTCAAACTTTGCTGTTGTAGCATGAAAGCAGCCAAAGTTAGTACATAAAGAAGGAGCATGACTATGTTCCAAAAAAACTGTATTTATAGACATTAAAATTAGAATTTTGTATAATTTCCAAGTGGTACAAAATGTTATTTAAAATATTTCTCAACTGTTTAAAAACTATTCTAATCATGTAGTCCATACATAAATTGGTTACAGTCTAACCATAATTTCTGACATCCATTCAGTTATAATTTTGGACAATCTCATGGGTGACACTTGCTCCAGCACTTCTTACCAAATTTGCTGAGGGCTTGTCAAGCCTGGTTGCCTTTTGCCTTCTTCCTCTGCTTAATCTGCCTTCTCCTTCTGCCTTTGTAGGCATTGATCCCTAATAAATATCTTGCATTTCACACTCCGTCACGTCACCTGCTTCTGTAGAACCCAACCTGAGAGAAACATGAAGTGATGCTATTACTGAATCAGAAAGAAACAAAGGAGCACAGAATCATTCTCCCTCTACACAAAGTCATAGCAGTTGCATGTAGAAGTCTATGGGAAAAGAGAAATGGCATGTAAAATAGAAAGGTTCACTTGTAAGCACCAACTCCTTGACTGGATTTTGTATATTTACTTTTATTGCCTCAACATAGTTTATTTATATTAATTATAGATTCATCTTATTGGACCTCAAATAACTGACTCCATTTTCTACCAGAATGCACTTTATACTCTACTTCCACCAGTCATCTACTTCTAGTATCCTTTTATTAAACTAAGCAATGTCAGTTAACACCAGCTCCAGAAAAATTTTCCTTTTCACATGTAAGATTTCCTTCCTTGTCTACTATCCTCATTAGTACGATTAGTTCCCCATCATAAACCCCTGCATGTTTTCTTCATCCCACACTTGGCATCACATTGAATCACTTTTGTGTATTTCCACATGTTGTCTATCAAAGCTTATGTGCTGTGAATCTTATTCTAACTAAGGCATTGCTTTTGGTTTACTGCCACTTAGGAAGTATCAGAATTATTTTAATAATATATTAACTATAAACAGTGGTTTTATATTTGCTCTCCTCCTTATATCACCCTTTGAATGCTTTATCCTGTAGGAAAGACTCTCCACTAATATAGTCAGATTATTTGTCGACTACAAAGATGAAGGTAATTTTGAGCAGGAAAGCTACCTGGTCACCCTCAATCATACCATATGGAGAATCACCAACAGGGAAGAATGACTTTGGCAGCACAAATCATAAATTATTTGACTCTGAACTTCGGATATGGAAATGATTTTATAGGTAGTCATAAATCAAGCACCTGAAAGTTTGGAGAAAATTTGGGTTCACTGTCAGCACTCTATAAACCTTTTAATCAAATAAACACAATTTCAATTGATTGTTATTTCCATATTTATTTTATTCACTCATTGATTTCAAAGAATGAATACAAATGATTTCCAATTTGTTGTTTACTTTTCTTATCAACACTCATTCATATAATAAAATTTGCATATGTGTTTTGCTTTGTGGGACCTGTTGATTAACCATGTGCTCAATTCTTCATCACACTGTATTAGTCTTCCTCTTCTTACTTAGTAATTTCTACTTAGTAAATTAATTGAAATATTCTACTTAGTAAATTAATTGAAAGTATTCAAAATATGCACTGACACACCTACTTTGGATTTATATATTTTCCCTTTGTTTTCCGTAAAAGTGCTTTTCTTAAGGTAAACAAAGTTATATAGAGAAAGTTTGATCAAGTATGGCAGGAAGTCATCTTCACAATCAATTAGAAAAGCAGAAAATGAGAAGCACCACCCTCCTGTTCTCCTCAGCAGCTCTTGTTCCTGGTTGGCCAGGCAAATTATTAGTGTAGGTAAAGATCCTGAAATGTTTTAACTGTGATATAATCTACAAAATACCACCTAGGACCAGCTTACACGCCTTGGTAAATCCACCCTTGCATCCATTATATTTGGCATACTAGTCTAATATTTTTGTCTTGACACATTCTGTCCTGATCAATTTTTCTCTTTGTCTCTACATTGTCTATTTACATAGATACAATGCTCTCTTGAATCTTCTTGCTTGTGAATGTAGAAATTTTATTTCATAAAGAAACATTTGATTTGGTTCTTCCCCATTTTCTTTTCTTCTGAATTATTGTATCTTTTCATACATCTCATGATTACTCTGTGATCTCATACTTATGAAGGTATTTCTACACTCACATATTAGAAATTGAGATTAAATCTCTCAGAAATGCTCTTGTTTTCTGCCTTGAATCTTTAAAGTCCACATGAAGGTATGAAATACTCAAATATATCAGTGTTACTTTACCATACTTCTTGTGCTTGTTTGTTTTCTGGGTCACATAGAGTATACTGGCACTACCTTGGTTACAGTCCCTTACCCCCTACTTTCCACATGACCTTGTTATCCTGGTAAGAGCTAAAATCAGAGTCATGCCATTATTTTTTGGTTTTAGATAGCACCCTCCAGTAGAAATATAATGTGAGCCAGAAGACAGAGCCATGTATGTGATTGGAAGTATTTTAATCATCACCTTTAAAAACAGTAAGAGGAACAGATGAAATTAATCTTTGATATATTTTATCTAACCCAATATATGCAAAAGTTTATCATTTTAACATGTACATCAACATAAAAATTGTTAATGAAATATTTTAAACTATTTTTTGCATATTAAGTTTTTGAAATCTGGTGCCTATTTTGATTGGTGCTATTTCAAAAGACCTAATAACCATAAGGCCCTACTTTGGAATTTATGCTCCCCAGAGTGACAGAGTTGGACTCAGTTGTGGTTTCCCTACACAAGGCTCTACTGTCCTTCTATTTGAACTTATAATTAGTACTAGAGTTGGTAGGTGTACATCAAGAGACTTAAATTTGGGCCTATCCATGTGCCAGCTGGGCCCTGAATCTCAATGGAGTTGCAACACCTACTCGATAGCTCATTGGTCTTACCCAGGACAACTAACATGGAGGTGATGGTGGACAACTACCATACCAAGGAACTGAGAGTCTACAACTGCAAGCAAGAGACTCCTATTAATCAGCCTATGGGATCACAATCCCCTCTCAATTAGAGTTGGAGTGGACATCACCATCCTCAGAATCCTCAAGGGAATGAACTATGGACTAAAGTAGACTTACTGGTATTCTACTATAGACTTATTGTGGTTCTAGCAATGGAAGAAATTGTATCATTGATGTGGAGACAGTGGACACTGGAGATTCTGAGAGCAGGGAGAGGGAAAAACAGGTATAATACGGGGGGCATTTTGGGGACTTGGGAATTGTCCTGAATGACATTGCAATGACAGATACAAGCCATTATAAATTTTGCCATAACCTACAGAATTGAGTGGGATAGAGTGTAAACTACAATGTAAACTTTAATCCACACTTAGTGGAAATGCTCCAAAATGTGATCATCAATTGCAATGAATGTACTTCATTAATGAAGGATGTTGTTAATGTGGGAAAATGTGGGAGTTGTAAGAAGTGGGGCATATGGGAATCCTCTATATTTTTTATGTGATATTTGTATAATCTAAATATCTTTAAAAAATTTTTTTTAAAGATGAAATTAGGTTAGTGGTTATGTACAACTGGGGAAGGAATGCTAAGGGGTGTGGAATTTTTCTTTCTGGAGTAATGAAATTGTTCTAAAAATTTTTGTGGTGATGAATGCACAACATTGTCAATATACTGAAGGCCATTGATTATACACTTTGAATAGATTGTATGGTATGTGAATATATTTCAATAAAAATGCTTAATAAATAAATAAATAATTGAGCAAGACTAGCCAGAGATAGTGGCTATGTACAGCAGGGTAAACATAGAGAGATTGAGAGGTGAAGAAATTTCTTATTTCTTTGTCTGTTTTTTGGTTTATTATCATTATTATTGAAATATTGAAAATGTTCTATTAATGTTGAAGTGATGAATGCACAACTATGTGATTATACCAAATACCAACTAATGGTCACTTTGGATGAACTTATGCCTTATTAATAATATGTACCAATAAAATTGATTTGTTTGAAAAAATAACCATAAGTGCCTAGTGGCCACTATCCTTTGTGCCAAGTATAAACTGATGGTAGCACAGCACCAAGTTCACCCTTTGGTGTATCATGCATACCTTTACGTGTTTCTGGGTGCTCTGGAGTAACCTAAATGGTAAAAGTAGTCTTACCTATCTGCAACTTCTTGCCTTTACATGGTTAAGAATGTTAGAGAGTTTCTTCTACCACATTTTCTATTTACCTCCTAAAATAATAACCGTTTTCCACCATAGTAAGTTAAAAAAAACTGCTTGGTCCTCCTGTTAACCTGATGTTAGTCACACTACACCTGGTAGCACTTTGTTATTTTCAGACTCTGGCATGTGACTGCCACTTTCTGGGATTCAAGAACAGATGCCAATTTTTCAACTCTTTTAATATAATTCATCATCTTTCCCCATTTGTTTTTCCACTTCCAGTAAATTCTAGATTTTAAAAAATTACACATCGGTATTCAACCTCCATCACATCCAGTAGCCTGAGTTTATTTTAGGAATTCTAAAAGGTAATATGTGTATGTTATAGAAATAGTATTTTATATTGGAATTTAATTATTTATTGTGAACCCAGATGCCATTAGAGGAAAAGAAACACCATGTGCAGCAGGTAAACAAGATGATAATTGATATTACAAAATGAAATCCAAATATTCTTTTATTATGATGATGTAAAATATCTGGAATTCATAATTAGGTTAAATCTGCCTTTATTAAATATTTTATTTTTCTACCTTCATATATATATTTAAAAGCATAGAGCAATACTTTTCTTCAAAACAGTGTGTGTGTGCAAATATGTGTATGGTTTACAATAATGAAGAAGTTATATTTATTAATCAACTTTGAAAGCAGAGCATATACTTCTATGTTTAGTAACTGGAAAATACGCTTGGAATTGTAAGATGTCATTTGTCCAATAATGTAACAAAATGTTTCTCTGCAAATGTCTAAAGATACATTGAATATTTTAGATCTATATTACATTTACAAATTTAATTATTATTGATTAGTTCATTTTGATACTAATAAAGTATTTACCCACATGTCTGGAATAGTTTAAAAATCGTCATATTTAATCTGCACAATAGCAACTGAAATTAGGTATAATCGCTGTTTTACAGGTAAAGAAATTAATGTTGTATAGATCTGATATCTTGTATAAAAATACAAACTTGTAAGGGATTTACTTCTGCATCTGAACCAAAGGCTCTTTCTAATCTCATTTTCTTCTGGTTTGCATTTCTTTCTTTTCTTTGAATAGTTGGAAGATAATAGAAATGAAGGCAGACACAATTTTCCATTACCCTTATTTACAAATTGGCCAAAATTACAGTGTAGAAAAATGTGTAAATGGAGCATGCTTAAAATGGAGAAAAACATAACATCTAGTTAGCAACAGCAGGCATATTAAGGATAGTATTAATAAGAAAACAATACATTTATATTACTATTTACATTTGGATAGAATTTTAAAACATCTTTATAAAAATTCTTTTAGAGAAAGAAGGCCATCTTGCTTTGAAGGACAGATGTTTTTAAAGGCAGGTTAGTATCTATGGTAATGTGGCTTGGAAACTTGTCCCACCATTTCCTTTCTTTGTATCCATCATATCCTCAAAATGTATTATATTCACTTGGGGGTCAAGGTTTGTTAAAATATCGTCAACTTTTTACCCATGAATCAAATTCACAAAGTAGTATATCTTAAATACCATCCCATTGATATTATTTAGTGTAGAATGTAGAAATTTGAATGGAGGAAGGAGTTGGGAATAATGAAAGAATAATAAAAAGAGGTGGGGGAGAATAAAGGGGAAAGACAGGACCTGATAATATTAAAATTAAAATGTCCCAAATTCTGAAAACTGGGAAAGTGCAAATTATTCATATTCAAGTCTCGTCTCAAGATATCGTTTTTTCTTACAGAAGAGCTTACTTCTTCTACCACTTAGTGTGTATTCACACTCTTATATGTTACCACTATAATTTCATATGTCCATGGGTTAACACTTGTTGCCTACTTTTCTACAGATTGTTCCATGCTTTTGGTGTTATTCATGGAGCATAGCTAGGCTGATGATGAGTTCCCCATTTGTTTCAATTCTTGCTACAGAAACAAGAACTCCTTTCCCAGACTGTTAAAATGGTATTTTCTTACTCACAGAGATTGTCATCCATGATGACGATTTCTTCCCAGGTAACTAGAGGCAGAGGGCACTACTAAGAGCTAGTTAGTCAGTGATGTTTTCAGCTCGTGGCCCTTCAGCCTCCAGCATAGAAGTTATCCTGTTACTCAGCAGCATCACAAAGCAGTGGTTTGAAATCACCAGATATTTCTTTATACCTTAAAATGTACCTTGACCAATCTTTTCAGCACAAAAGTTTTGTCAGTTTGTAAAATAATGGCCCCAGTCTTTAATGGAAAGTTATAGAAACACTTAGTGATATTTGGGCCTTAATTTTGTTACATTGTGAAGAAATTCTTTTAGAATTGTAAGTTACAGCCGTATTAATACCTTTCTCTTGTGCTGTGAACAATAAATGCCAGGATTTTTCCCCCTTAATGATTAACTGCTTTTTGGAAAGTACTGCCATTTACTACATGCAAATTTCTTGCTTTGCAACTCAGATGTGACTTAGAACACTAGGTGGTTAGTTCTTGTGAATAGATTTAGAAAGTACTAATTATAAGACTAGCATACCACAATCATGCTTAATTTGTGAAACTCCATTAATGCAAGAAGAGTGGATTCTGTGCAGCAAATTGAGGTGGCAACAATGGAATTTTACTTTTTGTCTATTCACATCCAGGATAGGATGAAAGTCAGGCAATAAGAGTTCTTTTATTATATAACTTCAAAAAAAAAAAAAAAAAGAGGGTTATTTGTCACAGTCATAAGAAAATGCTAAATAGGCTATTGTTTTCTGTCTTAAATTTAAAATAGGTTTTGAATTTAATATTTTATTTTTTAAAGATACCTGGATGAATAGTCAGTGTAGATACTTAGGATTGCAACTGCTATCACAGCTTAAATATAAATATATCTCATGTCCCTTTATAAATGTCATAACACTAAATAAAGAAGTATTTTATGCAATAATTAATGACATACACATTAGAAATAAAATATTTCTGAATAGAACATACAATAGAAATATTATAGGTTTTTTGTTAGATTTTATAAATTATATAATTACATCAGCCAGCAGAGAAGAAATGAGAGGAAAAGAGATGTGTTCTGAATTGTAGTTCTTGCTTGTATACATTTCTTATAAGACCAGAAAACAAAAAATAAAATAAAATAAAGATCAATTAAGTTAAAATTTTAAAGGAAAACAAATAGAATAAAATTTAATAGATTGTAGGACGTAAAGACCATATTTTATTTAAAGGAAATAAAAGATTTTCATATTAAGTTAAAATTCAAATAATCATATGGACCTTTAAATGCCTATTTGAAGGGAACTAAAGCTCTGAGAATGGACATATGCCTCACAGGCATTTAAAAGCAATAAAAAGAAGGCTGAGCAGTTAATCAAAGCAAAAATACAATAAAAAGATTGCAAAACTGAACTTTAAGTGATTAACATTTAAATAATATGATGAAAGATGATATTATGTAAGTTCCAAACAAGATATTTCTAAAATTATTAATATTTAACCCAAATCATATAGCATATAATACTTTGTGCAAATTATTTGTGCACTCGTGTGTGTGTTTGACAGTATTTTTTCCTAGGAGTTTAACTTTTAAGAAAAGCATGCAACTCCCTTGGAATTCTTTTCACAATAACCAATTATATAATGAGGTGTCAAACTACTGCACAACTATAATGGAAATAATTTTAAAACAATGCTCCTCTTCTTAAAGATTGTCAATAACAATTTTACCTAGGATTTATCAAAAAACAGTTTGCCACATAAAAGAACTATTTTTAGAAATTATGTAGGAAAGTAAGGAGGAACTCAGAATTACTTTTTAGGAGAATATTTCAAAAATACACTCATTTATTCAGTACATATTAAGCCTGGGCCTTGTGTCAGGAACTATGGCAGCACTGAACGTCAGAACGAACCAGACATAATCACAACATGTAGCATTTTATTATGTATCAAATATGTGCTAGCCATTATGCTAAGAACTACATGAATTTATCTCATTAATTTCTTTAAACCTCCACAAGAATTCTATGTAGTTAGTATAATTACCCTCACATTACAGATGAGAAAATTAAGACTTAAAGAAATTACTTTCCCAAGATGGGCAACAGTAAGAGCCTAAGATAGAAAATGTGACATCTAAACACTTGGCCTGTAAATCCAAAGCAGAATAGGTTAAGGAATTGAGAGCCTAGGCAAATTTATTGGTAATACAGCTATGAGTTAAAGTATAAATAAAAATTAATATTAAATTCTACAAAAAGTAAAGCCCGTTGATAATATCATTAGAAACTGCCCACTAGGAAAAGTTCATTTTGAATATTTCAAGATTTTTTTCAGCTCACTAGAGAAACCACTGCTCTTAAGCATTGGTTCTTTCCAGTGATCTCAAGAAAGTTAATCAAGTTTCCACAAAATAATTCATGCCAGGTATTACAGATTGACGATAGCTGTATTTAAAATTTCTTGGCTCTTTCCATGTGTTGAAAAGATGGAGAGGAAAGAAGGACAAGGGATTACTGACTGGGTCACTTAAAAAAAGGTAGATAAACAGATTTCATTCTGGTGGAAAAACAGCACAAGGAAGCCACCAGTGGGCTTGCCACAGAATCATTGTAATGTCACCTTTGGCTCATATACTGACCTCTCTGGTTTACTCCTTAGGCATATTGGAATTTGAGATGTGATGCAACAAATTACTGACACTTTAAGTTCCCTCAGCTTGTCATAGACACTTTCTCTATCCTCTTGTTCTGACATTTCCTACAGTAGAAGAATTCCTATGAGGTAGAGCATTAGGATAGGAGCATTCATTACTTCCAGATGAACAAAGTTAAAAATGGACATTTTTACAGATGGGGTAAAAATTCTTCCTGGACTTTACTCTATAGTACAGATTATTTATCAATTTTGAATAAAATACTTAATTTCAAAACTTGATTTCTCTATACTCTGAATGAAATGGTAAGATAATCTCTCATAGTATTTTCAGCACTGATATGGCAAGAATTCATGAAGCTAGTTAGTGAACAGAAAGAACCCAAGTTTCACCATGCATTAAAAAAAGAAAAAAGGAAAAGAAAAAAAGGCAGATTTTCTTTATTATTGGCAAAAGAAATACATAGAATAAAAATGAATTGGTAAAGTACATCGTCATCATGGTGATGTAAGTCATCCCCTGAAAAAATTCCCCAGAGATTCAGTAAATAAAAGGACAAATCTTACCTGCTTAGGAATTTGGAGGATGGTAGAGACTGGAGAGGGATGCCACAAATGTTGAATTGAAGAAAAAGGTAAATATCAGGCATTAAAGTTCTATCCAGAACCTGCCAGTCCACTCCCTCTCCCGCACTCTTTAAAGCATAAATTAAAATTAAAATTAAATACTAATGTTGTGCAGCTTGGAAGTTGCTCAGAGACAGCTGTAGAGATCCTTCCCATCTACCACAAGGGAGAGTAGTGATAGAATCCCACACATATCCAGATACAAGGACCCAAGTCCACAGAGACACAGGACATAATGCAAGCCACTGAGGAGTGCTGCAAACAATAGTGGTCTCCAGGAAGAAAAACAAAGAAACTGCTGTAAAATTGTGTCTGGAAAGGGCTGCTCTTATTCAGTTCCACATCTATTGACTGGGCCACTTAAATCCAAAATGGGCTTGTCTGGAGTGACCCTCCTTTCGGGATAGACCCCATCCACCTCCCTTTGGTGGGATACCCTAATAGGGAAGAAACCAGAGGCAGAAAAGTCTCACAGAGGAAAAAAAAAAGGTGGGGGAGGTGTGTTAATCAGGGTTCTCCAAGGAAATAGAATCAACAGGAGATAACTGTCAATAATTTCAGATTTTATAAAAGTCTTACACATGACTGTGGGGATGCACAAGTCCAAGTTCCACAGACAGGCTGCAAACCAGGGGCTCTGATGAAAGTCCAATGAAGGTCCTTGATGGGTTTCCGGGAGATGTTGGCTGTCCAAAGTTGAGCTAGGAAATTCTCTCTGAATGCTGCAATCACTTCTCCTTTTAAGGCATTCAACTAATTGGATAAAACATCACTCATTGCTGACAGCAATCTCCCTGATTGATGCAGATGTAATCATCTATCTATGCAGTAAACTCACTGGTGATTAAAGTCCATAAATGTCCTTGTATTAAAATTAGCCCAGTGCTTGCTGGACCAAACAACTGGGCACAATTACCTGGCCTAGTTAACACATTAGCCTAACCATTACAGAGGGGTTAAACTGAACTGCTGTAAGACAGGAGGGTCCCAAAACTGAAAAGAGTAAGGAAAATGAGGCACTGCGTGAAAAAGTTTAAACAAATCAAAGGAGCTGGGGAGGAAATTCTGTACAAAAACAAACAGAACAGACCATCATACCCAGAAAAGGAACAAAGGAAAGGAAGTTTTCTCCTGGAGGTGAAACAGATACATGAAAAGTACAGTCTTAAGAATTATACCACACATCCAGGACGAGAATCAGAGAAGAAGAGCTGAGAAAATCTGATCAGTTAAAACCATACTACTCTAAAGGTCTAGAATAAATTGGATCAAGCCTCAAAGAAAGGCCTTAACACAAAGCTGATCAACAATAAAACCTTAGACAAGAGGGAGAAACTGATGTTCAAAGTTAACTCATCAAGATAATCAGATGCCTAGACATCATCAAAAAATTGAAATCCATAATAAAAAAGAGGAAGATATGTCTCAGTCAAGGGAAAAAATAAAACTTGAGAGAAAATACAAACTTGGAACAACTAATCAATGAATTTCAAACAAATCTCCTAAATCAATTATGAGATGTAAGAAAATATGCAGAAAGAGATAAAGAATATTAAGAAGACAATGTGTAAGCATAAAGAAGAATTTGAAACTATAAATAGAAACATAACAGAAATTATGGGAATGAAAGGCACAATGGTAGAGATTAAAAATACAATAGTGACAAACAACAGCAGATTTGAACCAGCAGAAGAAAGAAATAATATAATCAGAAGAACAAATAGAGAAAAGAACAGAAAAAAAATTGTGCTGTATCTAAGGGATTTGAGTGACAGAATGAAGTGCACAAAATTATGTTATCATGAGTGTTCCCAGAAGAAAAGAATGGAAAAGGGGCAAAAATAATATTTGAGGAAATAATGCCTGAAAATTTTGCAACTCCTGTGAAAGACAAAAATATATATGACAAGAAGCACTACTTAATCCATACAGTGTAAATCCTAATAGACCTACTCGGAGACACATACTAATCAGACTGTCAAATGCCATAGATACAGAATTCTGAAAGCAGCAAAAGAAAAGCAATTCATCACATACAAGGGATCTTCAATAAGACTAGGTAACAATTTTTCATCAGAAACCATGAAGATGAGAAGGTAGTGGTATGATATGTGTAAGGCACTGAAAGAGAAAAACTGACAGCCAAAAAATCTCTATCCAGCAAAACTGTCCTTGAAAAATGAAGGAGAGCTTAAAATATTCATGGATAAACAGAAACTAAGAGAATTTGTCAACAAGAGATTTGCCCTACAAGAATAACTAAAGGGATTTCTGAAGGTTAAAAGGAAAAGACAGGGGAGCCTGGCTTGGAATAGTGTAAAGAAATGAAGCTTATTAGTAAGGGTAATTAAAAAAGTAAATGCAACATCCCAAATGACTGTATCCTTAATATACAACTCTACTCTTTACTTCCTGTAAGTGCCAGAATACTATTGAATAAGAAAAAGACATATTTCCTCATATTGGAAAATATAAAGTGATAAAATGGGACAAAAGCAACATAAAGAGGTGAAACAGAGAGATGTGGGAGAGGAGAAACTGTACACTAGGTCGGTATCTTTTCAAATTAGTATGTTGTAGATATAAGTTGTGTACTATAAATCCCAAGCTAACAACAAACATTAACCAAAGTAGATTTATTGTTATTGTAGTTATTATCTAATGTTAAGGGAAGAAATTGTAACATTGATAAAAAGATAGTGGTTTCTAGGTTGCAAGGGGTTCAAAGGGAGAGGGAGGATTAAATAGGTGGAATGCAGGGCAATGAAATTGCTCTGTATGATACTGCAATGATGGATACATGACACTATACATTTATCAAAACCTATAAAAACTACAGCACAAAGTATAAACCATAATGTAAACTATAGACTTTGGTCAGTAGCAATACTTCAATATTGGTACATTAGTGTAACAAATGTACCACACAAATGTAAGATGTTAAAAATAGGGGAAAATATGTGTGTGGGTGTATGTGTGGGGGGAAATTATGTGGGAATTCCCTATACTTTCAGCGTAATTTTTCTGTAAATCTAAAACTTCTTTAAAAATAAAGTTTTTGATTACTAAAAATAAGAAAATTAGAGGCAATGAAAAATATACAGAAACAGAAATGAGGAAGGGATCAGGCAGGTACATCATAAAAGATCAACTATACAGAAAAGGAGGTTGCAAAAAAGGAAAAGAGAGACTATTAAAAAGCTATGACAAGAGGTATAACCTGAGCCACCTGCATGCTGAGCCACCTGCATGTCTTCCTGTCTCCACTAGTGCCTCATCTGTGTCTCATTCCATGGCTACCTACCTCTACTGCCTTGGCCCTGGGGACAGCCCTATCTCTGCTGCAACACTGTGCTGTTGGATCATAGCTTCCTGTGAAATGTCTTCCAGAGGGTTGATAAAGACAAGAGCAGTGTGATATAGGGCAACAAACCTCAGCAAGAAATTTCCAATGGTGCATGGTCTCCACTTAAACCTGTGATTATTAGAGGAATCATATGTCTGTTTTGACCAAGAGAACAAGGCTGCTGCGAACTTCAGTGAGTTCACTGGCATCGGGAAGTACTTCACAGACCAGCAGAATGTCTTCTGCACCTATGACTGGGACAATTCTAGGATGATTGACAAAATTGAGCTCAAACAAGCACTCTCAGGTTTTGGGTACTGGCTCTCTGACCAGTTTCATGATATCCTTATTTGACTGTTTGACATACAAGGTAGAGGGCAGATTGCCTTTGATGACTTCCTGTAAGGGTGCATAGTCTTGCAGAGGTTGACAAATAAATTCAGATACCACAATATGGACCAGGATGGCTGGATCCAGGTGTCTTATGAGCAGTATTTTTCCATGGTCTTCAGCATCATAGAGCACTGGTCTGTGCAAACAACAGTGGGGCTCATGGAAAAAAGACCACAAATGGCAAACCTCTTATCATGACACTTAATGAAAAAGAACATGGATGTACCTCAATGTTGTTCTTCCTTTAAACATTATATAATTAATACTTAGGGGCCTGACTATATATAAATGGATAAGCTGATTAAAATTTTCAGTCTTAAAATAGCTGTATCATTATTCAGATACAAACATTTGATTTGGTGACTAATTGTGCCACAAGGTAAATGTAATAATGTTTTGGATATTCTGTAGGAACAAAATGAATCATGTGTTTTTCTGATATCTCTAGTTCTTTAGGGGAAATATATTTATTATTTATTAGGTAAAAGGAATTTTAAATGATATGGAACTTGAGCATAAGCTTCTCGTGCACTTTCCTTTTCTAAACAAGGAGGTTATTGTATTCATTTGAATATGCAATGTAAGCAATAAAGTAAATGTTAAAGACAAAAAAAAGATATGACATACAAAAACCAAAGGAAAAAATATCTGAAATAACACGGCCTTTACAGTAATAAAACTGAATGCTAATGGATTAAACTTCCCAATCAAAAAACAGAGTGGCAGAATTGATTAAAAAGGATGACCCAAGTATATGTTGTTTACTACAGACTCATCTTAGACAAAAAGACACAAATAGGTTGAAAGTGAAAGGTTGTAAAAGATATTGTATGCAAATAGTAACAAAAAATGAGCTGGGATAGCTATACTAATACCAGACAAAATAGACTTTTTTAAGTCAAAAGCTATTATAAGAGGCAAAGAGGCATACTATGTATTAATAAAAGGGGCAATCCACCAAGCAGAAATAACAATCACAAATATTCTTGTCCCTAACAACAGGGCCCCAAAATGCATGAAGCAAACATTGGCAAAACTGAAGGGAGAAATAGACACCTCTACAATAATTGTTGGAGACTTCAATAAAACACTCTCAACAATAGATAGGGCATCTAGACAGAACATAAATAAGGAAATGGAGAGTTTGAATAATATGATAAATGAACTAGACCTAACAGACATATATAGAACATTCCATGCCAAAACAGCAGGATATACATTCTTCTCAAGAGCACATGGATCATTCTTCAGGATAGATGACATGTTAGGTCACAAAACAAGTCTCAATAAATTTTAAAAGATTGAAATTATACAAACCATATTCTCTGACAATAATGAAAAGAAGCTGTAAACCAATATCAGGCAGAAAATGGAAAAGCTGCAAATATTTGGAAGTTAAGTTAACACACTCTTAAACAATCAGTGAGTCAAAGAAGAAATTGCAAGAGCAATTAGTAAATATCTTGAGATGAATGAAAAGGGTAACAAAACATATCAAAACTTATGGGGTGTAGCAAAGGCATCGATGAGAGGGAAATGTATAGTAAGTGGTTACATTAATAAAGAAGAAAAAGCTAGAATAAAAAATCAAACTGCATACCTGGAGGAACTAAAAACTGAAGAGTAAACTAATCCTAATGCATGCATAATGAAAGAAATAAAAAAGATTAGAAAAGAAATAAATGAAATTGAGAATAAAAAATAGAGAAAATTAATAAAACCAAAAGATGATTCTTTGAAAAGATTAATACGATTAACAAACCGTTAGCTAGAATGACAAAGAAAAAAAGAGAGAAGGCAAAAATAAATAAAAACAGAAATGAGAGGGGAAATTTTACTACCAATCACACAGAAATAAAAAGAATCATAAGAAGATACTATAAGCAACAGTATGGCAACAAATTAGACAAATTAAATGAAATGGACAAATTCCTAGAAACACACAAACAACATTCACTGACTCTAGAAGAAATAGAAGAATTTAATAGAGCAATTACAAGTAAAGAGATTGGATCATTCATCAAAAAATCTCCCAATAAAAAAATGCCCAGAACCAAATGGCTTCACAGGTGAATTCTACCCATCATTCCAAGGAGAATAAAAGGGGGAAAAAAAACTGTATGATCATCTCCACTGATGCAGAAAATGCATTTTATAAAGTCTAGCATCCTTTCTTGAGAAACACACTTAGAAAAATAGGAATAGAAGGAAACTTCCTCAAAATGATAGAGGACATATATGAAAAACCCACAACTAACGATATACTCACAAATGAAAGATTGAAAACTTTCCTTCTAAGATCCAGGAGAAGATAAGGATGCCCACTATCAGCACTGTTACTCAACATTGTACTGGAAATTCTAGCCAAAGCAGTTAGGCATGAAAAAGAAATATAAGGCATCCAAATCAGAAAGTAAGAAGTAAAACTTTCAGTCTTTGCAGATGACCTAATCTCATATACAAAAAGTCCTAAAACATCTACAACAAAGCTACTAGAACTAATAAACAAGTTCAGCAAAGTGGTGGGGTACAAACTGATGCAAACATCAGTGTTTCTATATACTATTAATGAGCAATCTGAGGAGGAATTCAAGAAAAAAATCCTTTTACAATAACAACTAAAAGAATCATATATCTAGGAATAAAGTTAACCAAGGATGTGATAGACTTGTACACAGAAATCTAGAAAACATTGCTAAAGGAAATCAAAGAAGACCTAAATAAATTGAAGAATATTCGTGTTCATTTATTGGAAGACTAAATATCGTTAACGTAGCAGTTCTACCCAAAATGATTTACAGATTCAATTCAATCCCAATAAAAATTCCAGCAGCCTACTTTACAGAAATGGGAAAGCCTATTATCAAGTTTATTTGGTATGGTAAGGGCCCCTGTAGCAGTTTGATATTATTGATGAATTCCACAAAGAAATACTGTGCTTGTAAACTGGTCTGATCCTCTAGGCATATTAGATTGTATTAAATTCAGAGGTTTCACTTTTATTTGATTAAATTATGATTAGGGCTTTGATTCGGCCACATCAGTAGGACATTAAATCCCTGCCCCCTTCATGGACAGGGATTCATTTGGAAAACAACACAGCAGAGAAGAGAGTTTGAGTTTTGATGCTGGAGCCCCAGGGAGTAAATGCAGAGAGAAGAACAAAGAGGAAGACAGAGGTTCATTAGACACGGCAGAGGCCCCAGGAAGAGAGATGAGCCTGATAGTCTGCAGAGACCTTTTGAAGAGAAATGAACAGCTGAGTCTGGAAAGAAATGAGTTCCAGGGCAAGAGTCTTATACCAGCTTACAGCTGAGATTGGAAGAAGATGGGACCATGGAGCCTTAAGAGGAAGAAGGAAGGCTAAACCCTCATAGACATCGCCTGCCATCTTTCTCCAACACTTTGGGTGAGAAAGTACCTCTTATGGTAACTTGAGTTGGACTCTTTAGGGCCTTATATCTGTAAGCTTCCATCCCAAATAAATACCCCTTATAAAAGCCAACAGAGTTCTGGAACTTTGCATCAGCACTCTTTCGGCTGACTAATACAGGCCCCAAATAGGCAAAAAAAAAAATCTTGAAAAAGAACAAACATAAATGGGGGGCAAAGATAAACCTTCGGACTGTATAAGTCAGTGAACCCTTTTGTAGCTTATAGTACAAGTATGTGGCAGTTTGGAGCTTTTTGGTCTCCAGAAAATCATGTCCTTAAGACTAATCCATTCCTATGCATTTTAAACCTATTCTAGGCAGGGCCTTTCCATTAAATTACTTCAGTTAAGTGCCTTTGATTAGATTTTGTGACCCAGGGTTGATCTTAATCATTTTACTGCAGTCTACTATAAGCAGGAATAAAAAGCCACAGGTACAGAAAAAAGCTGCAGGGGCAGAGAGGAACCCCGAAACAGAAAGAAGGTGCCAGGAGCCTGAAGCTGAAATCAATGAAGCACAGAAGCTGAGAGGAAGCTACTTTAGCTAGAAGCTGACAGCAACAAGGCCCACAGGAGAGAGAAGAGACAAGTGGACACTGCCAAGTTTCTGATTGCCCCCAGCTTCAGCTCAGGGAAAGGATTTCCTGATTTGGATACTTTCACAGCCTCACAACTTTAAGCTTTTAACCTAATAAAACCATTGTAATACCCAATCCATTTCTAATATATTGCTCCCAGGATCTTTTAGCAAATAAACAAAGTATAAAAATATTTGTTTCATGAATATTTTCCTGGGGAAGAAGGTGTCAAGTATCAGAGACCCATAGAGAAGCAAGACATTTCCATGAAGAGAAGGAAAGTTGAGACAGTATACTACTGTTGGCCTGTTTCTTTCTCAGAGCCATTCCTTGACCTACTCTGCCCTGTTCTGTATCACAGAGAATTACCTTTCCCAAGTTCCTTTTACCTCTGAGGTTTTCTGAGTCAAATTGGAGGCCCTGAAGAAAGATTTGAATGTAGAAAGGGAGAAGTCAGGATGTTTCTGGGGATTTGAGGGTATTTCTCTCTCAACTTTCAGCAGTCTATCTGTCAGTGGCTATCTCCTCCATGGACCCAGCTTTTGCTGCATAGACCTGCTGTGTTCCCATTTTCTGCTTGGTGATCCTGGAACCTCTTGTCCCTTAAGATTTAGGAGTATTAGCAGCTTCCTGATCTTGATAATCTCAGAGTTGCCTCATTGACCCTCTTTGTCTTCTCAGCTTTTCATTTCCTGTGTAAGAAATTCCCTGTGTTTAAAATATCAAGAATATGTGTTGACCCTGAATGATATAGAGAGCTTACCTCAGAGAACCTCAGTCTTCCCAGGAATCCATGACAAAAACAAATGTGAAAGCAACTTGCATATCATACATACTGAATAAATTTTAGTTAAATGTGTAGCTGTTGTGTGCTTGTTCCTTCCTTTCGCTGGGGCTTCTAGTCCCTCAAACACCAATGATCTGATCTGCTTTCTGGCCAGGCTAGAGCTTCAAACCCCTGGAGCCCACAAATATCTACATAAGCAATATTCCATTAGAATTCTTGATTTTCCTGCTGACTTGTCTTTCTGCTATAGCTATTTTATCAATCGTCACCCTTGGATAGAGTAAAGTATCTGTTTTCCCTGTTTCTGCTTCTCTGTTGCCAAATTTTCCTGGTGAAAGAAGCACTACTTTGTCATATTTTTTCTTCTCCAAGATGTTCATCTTCTCTGTTAATTATATCCATAATGACCATTTCT
The DNA here is from genome assembly GCA_029593785.1 of Cabassous unicinctus. Classification (NCBI taxonomy): domain Eukaryota; kingdom Metazoa; phylum Chordata; class Mammalia; order Cingulata; family Chlamyphoridae; genus Cabassous; species Cabassous unicinctus. The sequence continues at coordinate 36,650 of JAQZBX010000609.1, read as the reverse complement.
GACACTCAAGCTCCCATATCTTTCCCCCAGAATCCTTTCAATCCAGTAAAGCACATATCCATTTAAAATTGACGGAAAGGATATCTACTACGAACTTGTCATCAAAATATAAATATATAACAACTGGTTTTAATTTCAAACTTAGCATTTTTAAAAGTGGAATAATATATAAAAATGAAAATAAGTGAATAGGTGTACCTTGTGTAGGTTTATGTTAGTAATATATTGGATGACAAAAAATGAGCATAGTGGCTTTTGTTTCTTTAAGGCATTAGCTAGATTCTTAGACATATAACTGGAAAGGGTGGTCTTTTTCATGGAATAATCCAGGATGAGTTTGCAGCTTCTCCACACATGGAGATAGGATTTTATTTATCCATTTATAAGAGGTTTGAGAGATTCTCAAGCCATCAAAACGATGGAAATACTACTAAACCTTATAAACAATATTTTTTTCTTTTTTCTGATCATAAGTCTCAAAAAGTGAATAAAATGAGTTTGAATGTGTTTGACTGAGAACTTATCTTTCTTAATGCCAATACACTGTAATTTGATTCCCTATTTGAAAATGCATCAATATGTAAAAGATCTTTATAATTCTAGCTTTAAATGTAATATACTGTCAAAATCCCTTATTTTCACTCTACATGTTATTGCTATACTCAAGAAATAAGGCAAAGAAACAATTTTCATTGACCTAAATTAAGGTGAAGATTGAATATTTATTTATATAAACTTATAATATAAAGTGCCTGTGTGTTTCAAAGGTATCAAAACATAGATGACCCCTAGTCACAATAAATTTATTTCCTAATGGTGGACAGATAGAGAAATAGAAGTCTGGGCAAGATACATTTTAAACAAATCTTGAATGAAATATAAGTAAGTAAATAATGTGGTCTTGTGTATCCTAAAACCCTGTGAGTATGGGCCTTAAAAGTGATATTTTCTTTGTCCTTTTAGCTCCCATTATCATTATGATTATTTCCAAACTTTCTCATACAATCAACTCATTAAAACATTAAATTGGCCCAACACTGATTACAGAAAACAGAGTTAAGGGTACACAAGGTGTGTGTATTTCACCCGTTGGGAAACATCAACAGGAGGTATTCAAAGACTCATTTCATTTTGTTTCAGTTTAAGTTTCCAAATAAAATTTTAGCATCGCATTCCATTTTAGGAGAAGAGCTGAATTTATTCAGAATATATTTTTTCTTCTATTCGCTAAGGTTATTTTTACCAATTGCTTAGGAAATATGCATTTTGGGTGTTGCAAGGGAGAAAATAGACATCTAGAGTTTCTCTCTGATTTTTCTCTTCATGTATTCATGTATCCTAGGTTGTTGGGCCAACCTCAGAAATATATTTTCCGTAATACTTCTAGGCAGAGCAACCCCTACTCTACCTCCCAAGTATTTCCTGGCATTGGGAGGAATAATGCAGAACTTTGCTTCTCACATTTTACTGTGTATTAAAATCATTTTGTCAATTTGATAAAAGTATTCATTACATTAACATCTTCTCCACCAGATGCTGATTCCTAAAGATTAGGCATGGGAACTAGTAATCTGGATTTTTACTAATTACCTAAGGTGATTTTGATGAAGGTGGTCCTTATAATTACAGTTATACATTGCTACTGCTCTGGACAATCCCTCATGAGTGACTCCTCATCTAATTTCCCTTTTAGAACATGACATGGAATGCAGGAGGAGTACTGCTGCAAGGAGAAAATTCCATAGTTAACTGTTGTGATTGACATAGTTGAGCACATACTAAGAAAGACAGTGTAAAACCAACCCCAGATTTTTTATTTAGGGAAAATTTATCAAAATAAATATAGAGGGCTATCAATAAATTATAAGAAGACAATATTAAAAAGCAACCTAATGAGAACTTGGATAATTATGCTCCCAAACCTGATACAAAAACCTCCACTTCACACACTCTAGTAAATTTTCTGAGCACCTCAACTGTTACTCTTTCAAAAATATCCAGTGATTTCAGTTACAGCTATCAAAATATTTTTATGTGCTGCTTCAGCATCCATCTTACTTTGGCTAAGTTACTTGCCTCAACGCTGACCTTTATCCTAGTTAATAAGCATCTTCCTAGACCTGGGGCATAAACTCCCACAGGGTTCAAACCTACATCTGTGCCACCAGCCACACCATTCACACACCTCACCCCAAACCCACAGTTGGTCCCAAATGATAAGCTTACCATCCCACTACTCTCAGACCCCTATTCCCTTTCCGTTTTTGCAGGCATTTGCTTTAACCTAACCAATCCTTGACTCCCGTGGGAAATCTACTAACCTCCTGTCCCACAAAAAAGTCACAAGTGTCCCTCTTGCTCAGTCTGTGTGTTCACTATCTGATGTTCCCCTTGCTCTGCTTGTGCGCTCTCCACCTGCTGGTTGAGCCACCTGAGTTGAGCGTGCTTCCCAGTGATCCCTTATGGCACCCTCTCTCTCTGTGACCTGTGAGTAACAACCTATCTTCTCTCATGTATTGTGGCCTTAGGCACCCTTTGTTTTGCACCTGACCTTCATCCAGACCCAAATTTAACATCCAACGAAACTAATTTGAAACAATATCAAATCACCAAACCCAATTGTCATTTCATTTAACTCATTGTACTTAACTTTTCCTCAATATTATGTACTCTATCCTTCCCTTTCAAAGTTTTTGCTCCCTGTTTCTAATCTAATGTCTAGTAATCTTGTTTATCTTCAAAGCTCCCAATAATAGCCACATTATCTCTAGCTATCTGATAATTTCCTTTACTTTTTTTCTAAATATGGGTATTTCTAAAGTTAAATCTTTAGCCAAACACTGTTTTCTGTCTTCACTTTTTTCCTCTATATTTCTATATAATGATTATTGCCTGCAACATGCCAAGTGGCAAAGTGAAAAAACCTGGATTTAGAATCCCAATGTGCAGTTTCATTTTACCTTATACACATATGTTTCTTGGGTAACAAGAAATACAAGTATATGTTTCCCTAAAATGATAATGCAGACAATCCAAAAATTTAAATGAAATTATATTTGTGAAATTTTTGTGATTGTTGTAAAATACAAAAAAATATAATACTAAAGTATAGTTGGTATTTTTTATACTACTTTTTAAAATTTTTTTATTTTTTTTAAAAGATACTTAGATTACATAAATGTTACACAAAAAATATAGGGATTCCCATATGCCCCATCTCCCACACCTCCCACAACCTCCCCCATAAACATCCTTCATTAGTGTGGCACATTAATTGCAACTGATAAACACATCCTGGGGTTTTGCCATTAAGCGTGGACCATAGTTCACATTGTAGACCACACTCTCTCCCACACAGTTTTGTATGTTATGTGATGATATAAAATGCCCTATATCTGTTGTTGCAATGTTACTCAGGACAATTCCCAAGTCCCAAAAAAGCCCTTGTATTATAACTGTTTTTCCCTCTCCCTGCCCCCAGAGCCTCCAGTGACCACTGGCTGCACATCAATGTTGTACTTTCTTCCATTGCTTGAATCACAATATGTCTTAGCAGAATACCAGTAAGTCCATTCTAGCCCATAGCTCTTTCCCCCATTCTGTGGAGTCTGGGATGATGATGTCCACTCCACCTCCAAGTGAGAGGGGGTTTATAACCCATGAGGAAGGTGGATGGGATTATCCTGCCTGCAGCTGCAGACTTTCTCCATTCCCTGGGATGGCCATTGTCCATCATTATCTCCCCACCAGTTGTCCTGGGTGAGTTCAATGAGCTATAGAATAGGATTTGTTGCTCCACCGTGGTTCCGGGCCCAGATGGCACATAGACAGCCCAAAGACTCAAGTCTCTGGATGTACACCTACAAACTCCAGCACCAAGTATAGGTTTGAATAGAAGGGACAGATGAGCCATGTGCAGGGAAGACATAGTTTGAGTTCAACTCTGTCACTCTCAGGTTACTATTTTTTTTTGATACTATTTTTATTAGTGACTTCTGTATCTGATTATGTTGGAGGAGATGTGTGGGGGGGGGCGGGGGCGGTACAGGAACTCCAAGCGCACTGCCCGAGAAAACCAGAGCGTAAACACCGTCTTAATGACCAGAGACAGACGCTCTCTTAACCACCGCAGCTAAGCTGCTAACACCTGTTGTGGCCTCTCGCGCACCACCCCTCCCTTTCTCGCCTCGGCACAGCTCCACCCCTCCCTCACCTTCCTGACCTTTTATAGGCATAAAGCTTGTCCCTACCAATTAAAAACTGCCCAGTCTCACTTCCCCATCCCCCCACCCCCGCTTAGCATAAATACTGAAACCTGCCTAATAAACTTAGACTTGGAAGCCCAGCCCAGTCTCCAGAGTGTGCAATAGTCTCCGTATCCGTTATTCATCGTCTGCTGGTAACCGGGAAGTGTCTGTCTCCCCAATTTCGTCTGCGGCTTAAGAGGCAGACCCCAGTCTTTGGCCCACTGCGCTCGGGGACGCCTGAGCCCGGTGGGCCGCAACTCCCCTCCCTTCGTCCCCTGACCGCCGGATTGCCAAGGGAACCGCCCCGGGGGTGGCGATCGGTGGCAGCGGCAGATAGCGGCGGCAAGTGGTGGTCAGCAGTAAAGCCTGGCCCCCAGGTCGGCGATCGGCGGCAAAGCCCGCAGGGTCATGCCAACATGATTGAATTAGTAACAATGTACATGTATATATAGGTATACACTGCCTTCTTACAAAGAAAGGGTTTTATATATATCTCTTGGATTACAGGGTTCTCCAGAATATAAATTCAGGAGTATAAGTCCCACAATTCTTTTGGTATGTCATAGCATCCAGCATTGGATTTTGACATACAGTAGATGATATGTATGTGTTAACTAATTAATCTTAAATGTAGGCAATGGATAGAAATTGCACCCATAATTTCAAATCAAGTAGCAGAGTTATAATTGTCTCTTTGTGTGTAGGCCTTGTCATACTCCTTTTTCATAGAAATTCAGACCACTGCAGAAAATACCATCTCCTTCTCTCTGTAATTGATGACATATGAACAGACTACCTTTTGAAGCATGTTGATATTTAGCTATGCCTTATTTTAGTTAATCATGCTTTTTAAAAAATTTCTGTTAACCATATTTCCAAAACTGTACCCATTCATTTGGAGACTTTCAGATCCTTTTATTTGGTCCTCCTCTTCCCTATACTTTGAATCATCTTTTCTTTTCTTTCCTCTTTATTTATTTCCTCTCCTTCTGTCTCCTACTTTATTTTTTTTATTGATGTAAAATTAATGTAACATAAAATTAACCATTTTTAAAGTTTACATTATAGTGTCATTTAGCACATTCACAATGTTATCAAACTGTAATCTCTCCCTAGTTCAATAACATTTTCATCACCTCAAAAGGAAACCACATACCCATTAAGCACTCTTTCCCCCTAAACCCTGACCCTGGTGCCTGGCAACCACTGATCTACTTTCTATCTGTATGGATTTACCTAATCAAGATATTTCATGAATATGGAATCATAAAATATGTGACCTTTTGTTTTAGGTTCTTTCACTTACCATATTTTTGAAGTTCATCCATAATATTGCATGTATCATGGTACTTCATCACTTTTCATGGAATGAACAATATTCCATTGTATGTATATGCCATACTTTGTTTATCTACTCCTCTGTTGATGGACATTATAATTGTTTCCTCCTTTTGGCTATTGTGAATAGTGCTGCTATCAACATTCATGTACAAATTTTTGCTTGACTATTGTCTTAGGTTGCCAGGGCTGCTATAACAAATGCCACGGGGTAAGTTGGCTTAAACATTAGGAATTTATTATCTCAAGGTCTTGGATGCTAGAAGTTCAACACCAATATATTTATTGCCAGGCCAAGTTTTCTCCCAGAGTCTGTAGTATTCTGGTACTGGCTTGCTGTAATCCTTACTTAGCATTCCTTGGCTACCTCTATCATATAGTGATCTTTCTTAATCTCTGGCTTATCCTAAGTAACTGACTGTGTCCAAATCTCCTCTACTTATAAGTTTTGGAGTTCATATGGGTTAAGGCTTCAGTACTGTAACTTTATAATACAATTTGAAATCAGGAAGTCTGAATCCTCCAACTTTGTTCCTCCTTTTCAAGGTGGTTTTAGCTATTCAAGATCCCTTGCAATTCCATATAAATTTCAGATTCAACTTTTCCATATCTTCAAAAAGGGTTATCAGGGATTTGATTGGGATTCTCTTGAATCTGCAAATCACCTTGAGTAGCACTGCCATCATAACAATATTAAGTCCATGAACACATAGTATTTTTCCATTTATCTATCTCATGTTAATTTATTTCAGCAAGTTTTGTAGTTTTCAGCTAACAAGTCTTGATATTGTAATGGAATATACTTTTAATTTCAGTTTTGGATTGTCCATTTCTAATGCCTAAAAACAACTGAATTTTGTCTTTTGGTCTTGTATCATGAAAGTTTTCTTAATTTGTTTATTAGCTTTAATAGTTTTTTGTAGATTGTTTAAGAATAATATATATATAAGATCAAGTCATCTGTGAATAAAAATAATTTTACAGTTTCATTTCCAATTTGTTTTATTTTTTTCTTTTTCCATGCCTAATTGCTCTGGCTAACAACCTGTGGGAAATTAAAGAGAAGAGGCAAAAGTTTTATTATTCCAGATATTTGTGGGAAATTTTCATTTTTTTTTTACCATTGAGTATAATATTAACTTTGGGTTTTTCATAAATATTCTTTAGCATGTTGGTTAAATTCTCTTTTAGTCCTAGTTTACTGAATGTTTTTGCTTTATGAAGGGGTGCTAAGTTTGTCAAATGTTTTTTTTCTGCATCATCACATTATAATATACACAATGTACAATTTTCAATAAAATTATGAGATATGCAAAGAAACAAGAAAGTTTAGCCCATTGACAGGGAAAAAAACAGAAATTAATAGAAATGATTGTTGATGAAGCCCAGGAATTGGATTTACTAGACAAAGATTTTAAATAAAGTGTCTGAATATGCTTAAGGAGATAAAGGATATCATGGACACAAAACTAAAGTAAACCAAGAAAATGATATCTCATAAAATATAGAATATTACTAAAGATATAAATATTATGAAAAGAAACCAAAAGAAATTCTGAGATGAAAAATAAAAAACAAACAGAAGCATTCAACAGGAAATTTGAGCAGGTGTTAAAAAGAATATTAATTGTAATCCCTAGGTTCACCAATATGAAAAGAAGCTAAAATATATAGCAGAAAAGAAAGAAGATTATAATCAAAGTGGCACACTAGAAAAAATCAATTATCACTAAAGAAGGTGGTAATGGAGTAACTGAGGGGCAAAAATGGTATAACATATAGAAAATTAAATCATTTCAAGATTATATAAATTGGCAAAGTTACACTATGTTGAAACCAAGATGTTAAACAAATGTCCTTGGTTAGTCATTTATATGGCATAAGCTCTAAAATTAACTACTGATATGGCATGTGGCCATAATTTACTGTGTAGTTTTAAAGGAGAGAAATCATATGGTTCAAGGAATGCAGTTTTCAAATCAAAATGTCATTATATGCTCCCGTGTTACAGGTTAGAATATCACTAATGACTTCATTTTCTATGGTGCCAATATTTGGAATCCCTGCTACATAGATTGAACTTGAATTTGAAAAGTAAATAGACAATATAAGGACAGTAGAAAATTGAAGGGATTTTTTTCAATTTTTTTTTTTTATTGTTTTTAGGGGGACTTCAATAAAAGAACATGATTCAGGTAACTAAAGTTTACATACATTTAATTTCTGACATAGTCATTTTCCAACAATCAAATAAACATTGTGTATATGTGAGCATTTAGTACCTGCACCTATGGAGGAGTGACTATTTCCTTCTGTCTAGAAAAATAAGTTATGTACACTCATAATTGTGAAGTCCAAAGGAATATTAAATATTAATAGTCATAGAATTTATGCTCCCAGTATGACAGTGTTGGACTCAGTTGTGGTTTCCCTACACATGGCTCTTCTGCCCTTTCTATTTGAACCCATACATAGTACTATACTTGATAGGTGTATATCTAAGAGACTTAAAACTTAGGACTATCCATATGCCAGTTAGGCCCTTAATCTCAACAGAGTTGCAACACCTACTCTCCAGCTCATTGGACTCACCCAGCACAACTAACAAGGATATCATGGATAATGACCATCCCAAGGAGCAGAGAGAATCTGCAACTACAAGCAAGACAGTCCCATCCATTTGCCCCATGGGATCTAAGTAACCTCTCAATTAGAGGTGGAGTGGGTATCACCATCCCAGAATCCTCAGGATTGGAGAATGCACTAGAGTAGACTTATTGTTATTCTACTATAGACTTAATGTGATTCTAGCAATGGAAGAGCTCTTATCATTGGTGTGGAGGCAGTGGCCACCAGAGGTTCTGAGGGGAGGGAAAGGGAAAAATAGATGTTGTATGGTGACATTTTTGGGACATTGGAATTGTCCTGAATGATGTTGCAATAAAAGATACAGGCCATTATATATCTTGTCATAACTTACAAAATTTGTGGAAGAGAGTGTAAACTACAACGTAAACTGTAATCCACTCTTGGTGGCAATGCTCCAGTATGTGTTCAGCAATTGTAACAAATGTACTACACTAATGAAGGGTGTTGTCAATGTGGGAAAATGCAGGCAGCATAGGGAGTGGGGCATATGGGAATCCCCTATATTTTTTATGTAACATTTATGTAATTTAAGGATCTTTAAAAAAACTTTTTAAGAATATAAAAAAATACACAATCCACAAGTAGCCGTCTTTATTTGGAAACAGATGATAAGCTGTGCTTCAAAAACATTCTACTAATTAGTTTTCTGTGTTTATGTTATACAGATTTCTGAAAATATGTTGAGATAGATACTTTTATTCTAGGTTTTAAAATTACCTTCATAAAACTTTTGACTTAAATGGGGAAAATTGTTTTACCTAAAAAGAGAAATTTCTCTGTGATTTTAATGAGCAAAAGAAATATTCATTTTTTACCCTGTACATATGTATAAACAAAAAGATGTATAGCAAAAGAATAGATGAATAATACATTAGTAATTGGCTTAAATTTTTAAATTTTAGTCTGTGATTACATAATATCTACTGCCATAATGTGAAATATATTCAACAAGACCACATCACACTTATCATGATGTTGATAATATTGGTTTTCTTGAAAGCAGTTCCAGAAGACATTGAAAAGATTCTTGTCCAATGTTATTTCCATCAAATAATAGTGCATACTTTTTGTGTATGTCTGCATTTCCAAAACAGGGACTTTTATGATATTTTATGCAAGGAAAGTAATACAACTTTTGAAATTGAAGATTAAGCAGAGCATCATAAGTGTTTTAAAAACCATGCATATTTTGGAGGATGAATAGGTTTTAACTTGGCAGTCATTGAGAATGTGTGCAAAAGGGATCCCACCATTCTACAGGACCAAGACATGGTGAAAGTGACAATCATTCTATATTCAGTAGTGATCTTATGTACTTAGATTCCTTTGGACTTATTACCCATACACTATATTCCAATTTTAGGTCTACATATAAACAGGGCAGCTGCTGGTGTCAGTGTTTAATGAAGAAAAGAAACATTTTGTTCCACAAAAAAGGCAAGAATATTTTCACATTCAGTACTAGGCCTGTACTATATTAGGCTCAAAGACTCATAATCTAATGAGAGAATATCAAGACAAAATTCACCCTGCCCTTCATATCTGTTTTACTAGATAAATGTATGAAGTTTAAGGTCCTTTCCCCTCCATAACTGTTACGAATTCACTGCTGTATTATTGTTGCAATTTTCTACCTTTTATATTAGCCAATCTCCCATTCTCTGCCTTCTCTGACAAGACTCTGCTCTCCAAAACTCTCACCCTTTAATTAACCAAACCACTTATATCTTTGATATCTTCTCAGAAATTCTTCCATATCTTTTGTCATATGTGTGTGTGTGTGTGTGTATCTTAAAGACCATTTCTCATACAGCTATCTGAAAAACAGAGCAATTATTGTCTTATGCTCATGCCTCAGAGCTCAGACTGATGACTTACTTGCTGCTTGATGTGACTTTGAGATCACTCTTCCATACAATTATTGGAAAAACTCTTTAACCTCACAGTCTTTATCTCTGCCCCAGGCCTTCTCTTTATCCTGGGAGGTTTAAACCACCTCAGGACTCACTCATCCATACACACTAGCCTCTCCATTCCTTGACCCCCTTCTTTCCAATGACTTTTATTTCCATCACTCAGCCTTCCTCTTCCAACCCATGCTTCAATACCACATCACCTTTGATCTCATGAGTTCATCTACCCTACTTTCTTAACACAAAATTTTTCTTTCCTGTTTGCTTGCTCAGCTATTCCCACTACAACTGCTTCATATTACATTATTTTCTCTTAATGCCGGCACTCCACTCCTAACATACACAGGATCCCGTCTAATATTCATCCATTCATTCATTCAGGCTTTTCCCTTGACCTCTGTCTTCTCAACTTACCCATGTGTCTAGACTCCAAATATTACGAAATTCAAATGCTTTCCATATTGTTTTTTTTCTTTTACTCGAGGAGCTGAATGATGTCAATAAATAAATAAATAATAAATAAAGTCATAGCCTAGGACAGATTGTTCTCATCACATCTTCATTCTTCCAATTTATGCAACAGTGTCTTAAATCTTCTCATTTTCATCACACATCCAACTCTGTTACATCCTTCATGGAGAAGAGACCTTGTATTTACAAATAAAAGAAACTGCCATATGGGAACTCCTTCAGCTTCCTATCAAGAGTTCTGCCTCCACACCTCACTTGTTCAGTCATCCATAAACTATTTTTTGCTTGATGTTGGAGAAGCTTTCATGAACAAAACAGACTCAATTCTTTTCCTTAGAAAGTTTACTTGAGAAAAGAGATATTAAATAACTAGAGAAAAAATATAAGTGCAATAGGGACAATAATGCAGGTCCAATGTGAAAGTTAACCTATGGGACATTATCAGATTCAACAATGGTCATGAAAGTCTTTCTAGAGGAATGACATTTAACTTTAGTCCTGAAGGATGAGTAAAAATAACTCAGGGGGAGGAAAAGCAACCAAGAAAGATGAAACTGCATGTGTGAAAGTCAGAAATAGAAAGGGGTTTGGTACATTGGAGAAACATTTAAAAACATCAATGTAGGTGAGTATATAGTCAGAAGTAGGAGAACTGTCTTAAATACCTATGGAGAATTGCTGAGCAAAAACATTCTCGGTAAAGCATGCTGATTAACATGGTCGATTCTGTAGTTAAATAATTTGTGTATAAATTCTGACAACACGTCATTGCTTGTATCAGAATGGATAAATCATTTACTCTCTTTATGCTTATTTTCCCCATTATAAAATATTACTCCTCTTTTTCCTCCTCCTCCTACTGCTAATAACATCTACCTAATATTAAGCATAAGGTTGCTATGAAATGTAAATTATTTAATATGTACCTGGTTCTTAGAATAGCCTCTGACTTAAAATAAAATGTTAGTTATTTCTATTATTACCTTTTTTGTTATAGTTCATGTTAAGAAATTTAGTTTTCATTTCCTAAAGTATCAGAAATCATCAATGGCTTTCAATTTGGAAAGTGGCATGCTGCTCTTGACATTTTGAAATATAACTTGGGCTAGTTGTACAGAATGGACTGAAGGAAGCAATAAGAAAATCCAGGAAGATATTTAAGAATCTAATGCAGTAATCCAGGGGAGAAATGATAAAGGATTAGTTAAAACTACTAATCTAAAGGATAGTGTAGTTTATGTACAATTGGAGGGAAGTGAACTGATTTAAGATTTATTTTGGTGCTAACAGATACCAAATTTTATAAATTATTGGATATAGGGACTTAAGAGAGATGATGTCAAAAAATGATTCACAGGTATCTGGTGACTGGAGGCATGTTTATATAGGAGGAAGATAGTGATGCAACTCTTAAGTTATTTTTTCTACAGAATGACTCCTTTGAACATGGAAAACCGTAATTTTATTTTCTATTCCAAATTGAGCTCTTTTTCCTCTTACATTATCTACAAATATTGCTGTTTCTATCTATGTTTTTAGAACATGATGTCCTCTAATTAGTGGATGCTTGCTCCTCTTTATCTTTTCTCTTTTGTTCCAAATATATTCATAAAAACAAAAGAAATTTATATATGCAAAAATAAGAGCCATATTAATTCTAATTCTATTTTTAAAGTATATCTACAATCCTGATGGTTTTAAGCAATGATTTTCTTTTTTAAACTTTTTATTTTTAAATACTCTCAAACATACAGGACAGGCACAAAAATAATACAAACCCCAAACAGAGAAATCCAATATACCCCTACTCTCCAGATACCCAGATTCCCCAATTTTAACATTTATTAGCTGTTTTATTCTCTCTCTCTCTCTATCATCTATCTACCTACTTATCTCTATCTGTCTATCAGTCTATTTTCTGAACACTCAATTGTATGTTAGATACATAATGCTCCTTGAACATTTATAACACCATGTACATTTCCTAAGACCAAAGATATCCCCTTATGCAACTACCTTAAGTGCCGTTATAAAGTTCAAGAAATTTAACAATGATAGAAAGCTTACAGTCTATATTCCAATTTTTTTCATATGTACCAATAATGTTCCCGTTGAATCTTTTCCCCTTCTTGCTAGATCCCATTCAGGGTCACATATTGCATTTGAATGTTGCTGTTTCTTTACTTGCTCTTCTTTTTTGTAATTGTTAAAACATATATACAACCACTCTCAAACATACCATTAATGGGATTAGTCACATTCACAGTATTACCCTCACCACCTTCCATTACCAAATATTTTCCATCTCCCATAGTGAAATCCTACGTCCATTATGCATTAAATTCCCATTCCCCATGCTTCTCACCCCTCACAACCTATATTCTAAGTTCTGTTTCTGAGCTTGCATATTTTCCAGTATTTTCTTTTTAGTGACCATGGGGATAAAATTAAACATCTTAAATTTATAACAAACTTATTTGCTTTGATACTCACCTAATTTCAATAGTAAACACATACCATATTCCTATATCCTTCTGTTCCCTCCCATCACCTTTACATAGTTCTTGTCACAATTTACGTGTTTATACATTATGAGTCCAAAACTGCTGATTATCGTTACATTTTATGCATTTGTCCTTTAGATCCTGTAAGAGTAAAAGTGGAGTTAAAAACCAAAAATGCAATAGTACTGGCATTTCTATTTACCCATACCATGACCCTCACTAGAGATCTTTATTCATGAGGCTTTAATCTATTGTCTGTTGTCCTTTCCTTTAAACTTAAAGAACTCTTTTTAGCATATCTTGTAGGGCCAGTCTAGTAGTGACAAAGTTCCTCAGCTTTTGTTTATCTGGGAATGTTTTAATCTCCCCCTTATTTTTGAAAGACAATTTTTCCAGATATAGAATTCTTGGTGGGCAATTTTGTGCTTTCGGTACTTTACATATGTCATCCCACTACCTTCTTGCCTTCATGGTTTCCAATGAGAATATGGCATTTAATCTTATTGAGGCTTCTTTACATGTGACACTTTGCTTCTCTTATGTGGCTTTCATAATTTTCTTTTTTATCTTTGGCAATTAATAGTTTAATTGTCAGAAAGAAAGGCTTTCGCTTCTTACAGTGTTTATCTCATCACCTTCTATTGACAAATCTTCATATCCTGCTGGCTGGGAAAGGAAAAATAATTAAAGGGACCAGGCAGGTGTTTTTGCAATGATGGTTGATTGGTGAATTTTGAGATGATATATAATAAATTATAAACTGGCACAAGCATTGTGTGTGGTGAGTTATAGAATTACCTCATGAATCAAGGTCTGCAACTAAAAAGCAACAGAATTGGGTAAAAAAAAATGTGTTCCTTCAAGTTCTGTTTTCAGGTCCATATGCTGTAGGATGGATACAGGCAAACCAACAAGGTACAGTGCAAATGAGAATGTCATTACTTGTAGGTCGAACTTGAAAATATTACTTTCAGCAAATACAAAGAGCCAAGATTATGAAGTCAGTGTAGTAGTGGCAAAGTTCCTCAGCTTTTATCTGGGAATGTTTTAATCTCCCCCTTATATTTGAAAGACAGTTTTTTTCAGATTTAGAATTTAGTTTAGTTTTCTAAACTGGAGATTCTATCAGAGTTGTCAAATATATGACAAAGGTTTCATGCCTATCCACTGTTCAATTCTGAGTCAGGTCATGGCCTCAAGCTCCTTCATAGCACAGGACTAAAGTCAGCTGTTTTAAACTTATTTCTATTAAAAAGGAATTCCCTTAGTGAGGGATCATCCTTCAGACAAAATGAAGTGAAACTGAAGTGGCAGAAATGGGGAATTCCCACAGGACTAAGTCCGGGAATAGGGCATCCTTTGAAAAGCTCCTTTCACAGAGCTTCACTTTTCCTCAATAAGTGTTGGGTGGAACTTCAGGAACGTCAAGCATTCTGAGCTAAATTGACCACAGGGCATATAACCCCAATATTTACTGCTGAGAAATCCAGTCCCTGTATTCACATTATTTCACCAGAAGCTCTTGTAGATGGTGTCTGCTTCCTTTCCCTTTGACAACCCTCCAGGTATAAAGATAGTGGTTATACTGAGCTAACTCAAAGAAAAGTCATAGAATTGAAATTTTATAGAATATTTTTAAATTCCATTGAACTACAGCAATGGATTTTTTTTGCTTCTTCACTAGGAGAATTGGTTTTGTTTAACCTTTCCTATGGTTAATCTTGATACTTGCATAGATTGTCTCATCAAGAGCCTTCAGTTCCTGACACCTGAGGATTAAGTGCACAATTACCAGTGACATTTATCTCATAAACTTTTAGAAGAATGATATAAAACCATGTGCTGCAACATTCTTTTATTTGCTCCTGCATGGTAAAGCACATTCTCTTACTGAAAAACTAAATGTTAATCCAGTATTTCATGCCTTCTGGAATTAAGCAATTTTATTAAAGGGAACATGAATAAAGTCATCCATATTTTAGTTTGCGCTGTTTTCTGGATGAGAAATGCTAGCATTTTAAATAGTATTTAGTAGACTTTCCTTGAACTGGATCATAGGTTTTCTTTTTTCCTCTTTGGAATTTCTCTTTATTCATCAAAACAATCTAGTTGTAACAGATAGGAAATTATGCTCATTGAGGTTACATAGAGTAGAGTGGGAAATGGGTTGTGAAATCACCCACCAGGACGTCAAATAGGGTGCATCACGGTCATATAAAAATGGAATGCAGTTTTAAAAGCAAGCTCTCAGTCATCTATTTTATTTTTCCCCCGGATTTTGGTTCCAATAATAATTTTCATTAAGACTTTTTTAGTTCTAACCTTCTAGAATAGATGTTTGGAAATTAAATTTTATTAACTTATTAAAAAAATGGAGAAAAGAAACACCAAGTAATTAGTAACTTCTAATAAATTGTACTGTCTTTTGCTATCTAGTTTATGTGATATTAGAATTAAGGAAACAAAGACACTGTTCCCCTAATGAAGGTGAAATAGAAGATGCCTGGAGGAACTACTGTGGGCATTTTGATGAAGGGTGCCCTCTGCATCATCATTATTATTTTGAAACCTAAAACTGTTACTTTCCAAGAAGCCAAAAGCCTTCTTTCTAGTCTTTGACCTTAGAATCACAGTGTCTTCCTTTAGACCAGCTACGACTTTCTTGTATATATGAGGATTTCCAATAACAAATGTTATACATGTATTGGACAAAGGAACCTATTTTCATTTAATTAAAAAGAAAATAATTTACCAAGACTTTGTAAACAGATTCCTCAACTCTGGAATATTTTGTTATTTCTCCTCATTTACTAATTTCTACTTTTCCTGTATCTCAGGAATGATCTCTTCTTCATTCGTTTCCTCCTTCGTGCCTGCCTTCCTGCCTGCCTTCTTTTTCTTATTTTCAGCTTAATCTAATCCAGCCCTTCCTGAAAGGTTTATTTCTAAGCTAATTGATGAAGAGTCATATGATGTTTTTCTCCCATAAATTTTATCAAGTTTGAGATTAAATGAACTTCAAATCTGTTTAATCCTATGTCTCCCACCCTATTATAACTCTGCTGCCCACCGCTCTTTTCTGAAATTTCCATGCAAATATTAATATTTAAATCACATACTATAACTCCAAGGACATAGCTAACAAATAGGCTTTATTTATAAGTCACAGAGTGCAAAGATGTCAACATATTAGGTACTTATCTAGGCAATTTACTTATGATGCCTAACTCAATGTTTCCCAATGGTTCTTAACAAATTATTAACTCCCTAAAGGACTTTTGGAAAAGAAGTTCTATGGGTAAATAATTTTCATAGAAAATTCTGTTATATCCTCCTCTGGAGATAAATACTGCATATTCAAGCATCTGATAAATACTGAAGTAACAGCTTGAAGAGATATTATTTGTAATGGGTCTACACCCATAAGAATGAAATAAGTTTAAGAATGAAATAAGTTTTAGGTACATAACTCCAAACCAACATATTACACTTTGAGTAGTGTTTAAGAGTGAGCGATAATATTGTTCTTTGAAGATAAGGGCAAGGATTTAACTTTTTTTCAATAGCATATCTGGGAAGCAGTTGTGGCTCAATGGATAGAGCTCCCGTTTACCATATGGGAGGCTCCGGGTTCGCCTCCCGGGGCCTCCTTGTGAAGGCAGGCCGGCCGGCCCGCGCGGCGTGGTAGGCTGATGCAGCAAGACCTCACAGCAGGAAGCGGGTGTGGCTCAATCGATAGAGACCCCCTTTACCATGCGTGGTTCCTTCCCGGGGCCCACGCGGCGCGGTGGGCTGATGCAGCAGGACCTCACAGCAAGGAGGAGATAAGCAGACACGGAAGAAACACACAGCGAATGGACACAGTAAAACACAAGCAGCAAGGGGGGGATAAATAAATAAATAAATCTTTAAAAAAAAAAAAATAGCATATCTGACCCTCACTTCTAGAAACAGTCTTTTATCTTTCAAGACAATTCATTCAGTCATCTTCATTCAAGCAGATGGTTCCATAAGAGATTCCAGTCTGCCCTATGAGGTCAGCCTTCTCATGTTGAAGAAGTCTCTATATTATAAGCTCTGACAAGAGTTTTAGGAAAACTCTGTTTACACAGTATAATAAAGAATATTTCATTCTTTTTGGCTATTGCTTCTTGTGACAGCCATGTTCAGGAGGGAAAAATGAAACCTGAGGGGCTGATAGGATTTGGGAGTAAAAGCATGCCTTTAAATCCCATCAGTGAGGAGAATCAATCTGAGCACATCTTTGCACCAAAATGTGATCCAGTATATGGTAGAATTAGGAAATATAGTAAATATTTACTCTCTGCTTTCTGTGTATGAGATAATGTGTTAGATAATGTAAACAAAGTATACCCATTTAAATCAAGGTTCTGAACTTTCTGCATATAAGAATCACCAAAAGAGCTTTCAGAGTAGCTGGGATCTTTTAGAAAATTATTTTAAATAACTATCTGTGGCAGTTTGAAATTATTTTATGAATCCCCAAAAAGAAAAAGATTATGTTTTTCGATGAATCTATTCCTGTGGGTGTGATATCCTTTGATTGCACTAAATTTCATTGAGGATCATTCAATTAGAATACTTGATAATAGTGCTTTAGGGTTTTTGATTGGACTACATCAGTGAAGCATGAGCCAGCTTGAATCTCAGCCCTCTTGCTGGGTCTCTTAGAAATGGAGACCTAGAGAGAGACACACACAGACATAGGAAAAGGAAGCCACTGTTTTTGATGTTGCCATATGAGAAAGGTCTAGAGGATTGCTTAGTCACGAAGCCCACAAGAGGCTGGGCCCATGGAGCAGCTCAAGAGGTATGGTGAGCCTGGAGGGGAAGTCTGAGACCTCGGCAGAGATCATCAGCCATCTTGCTTTGCCACATGTGTGGACAACAGAATCAACAGTAGCTGAATTTGGTGACAAGGCAGCTCTTATAGTGCTTCGGTTTGGGCTTTTCATGGCCTTAGAACTGTAAGCTTCTATCCCAAATAAATCCCCTTTATAAAAGCCAACCCATTTATGGTACTTTGCATCAGCAACCCTTTGGCAAACCAAAACACAATATATTCAAATTCATTTACAAATAACTCGGAGAATAATTTTACTTACAAACTGTGGACACATCTGTCATGCTGCATCACAGAATAAAAGTAATGACATTCCTTGGAATATTATACACAAAATAGCTTTATGTAGCTGTAGTTATCTTAATATATATATTTTTCTTGTGGATAACTACCATTGATGTAGTTAGTAATTTTTGATCACTATTATCCTGGGCCATTTTTTAAATGCTACTTAAGAGCTAGATTATATTTTTATCATTATGAAGTCTCTGAGCTTTAGAGTCTTTCATCAACAACTTTCAAGTACTAGAATTTTATAATAAACAGAAAAGTCATCATGGTTTTATTTGCCCTATTATGTGCAAAATGCCAGGAGGGTTTCAAAGCCATAACAATTATTACAGTGAAACAAGATAAGTAGTGAGATAAGATTTTATTGCTGCAGAAAAACAATTTCTAACTTCTGTAAACATCAAAAATTCCGACTCTTATTGTAACAAAAATGAGAAACAAACAAAAAAAAAAACATTACTGCCTCTGAAAATAAAAAGTAGCTATATTATAGATTTGAGACCCCACATTCAAATAATATATTTCAATATATATACATCAAATTAAGAATAACAATGTTTTTCTGTAGATAGCTTCCTTCTAAAACATGAAGTTTCTTTATACATATTATTTCTATAGTCTCCTACTACTGCACCTGAATTAAGCCTCATTTAAAAAGATGATAGAGTTAAATATGAATCAACTGTGTATTCACATAAAGGATTCATGAATTAGAAACAAAAGAAATTAATTTTTCAAATGCACTTATCAAACTGAAAAATAGAAAACAAAAGTTGATTATATTAATATGAATGTATATTAGCTCAGTGAAATATATTCCCAATTTGATTATTTTAAAGTCATTGTTAATTAATAAGTGAATTTTAAAATAATTTTGCTCAAGAACCAAAAACATACCTCAAATTATTTTTAGCAAATCACCTTATGAATAAACTTATTTTGGGAATATGCACTTTAAATTATTTATAGCACTAATGCAACTATTTGGTTTTATAAAAATGTCAACATTTAATTTCAGCATTATAAAGTTTAAGTAAAATTTTCAACTGAGTGTATTGACATCAAGTAAGCAATACATTATCCACATATGCTCATTTTATTGATAAATCCATTAAGAAATTGAGAAGCATTTACTTTCTCTGGGTTGACTATTTATCAAGTCATGTTTTATGCTAAATTTCTTAGGTATATTTCATTGCTAACTGATTAAAATTATATAATTTACACTGAAAATTGACAGGTTAATAGGCCACAATATTCTCATACATACAACCTGTAAAAACTTCAAATGATGAAACCATTTCTGATTTTACACTCTCCTATAATCTTCATTTAGTATGAATTATGCTTTCTCTTCACATAGCATTCACATTTGTTCTCCCACATGTAGTCTTTATTGCTATATTCCTCCCCCTCAACTCTCTCTCTCACTCCCCATTCCACTTATCCTACATATTCCCACTTCACTGATCAAGCACATGTCTACTATGTGCCAGCACTAGGCTTTTATGTATCACAAATATAGACATAATCCCTAAAAGTCAAAAGAAGAATACAAATAACCATAAAAATAAATCACTTATTAAATTTTGATAATTATTTTAAGTAAACGTTGATATAAGAATTTATAATAGGGAGTTCTAATTTCCGTGAGAGTCAAGAAGAACTTCTTTAAGTAAGTAATATTTAAACATCACTCCAAAGTATGAAATCAAGATAGCCAAGTAAAGCAGGTTGAAATAAGAGAGTGTTTAATGGTCTTAAATTAGGAAGAGGTAGTGGAAGTTCAAGGAAAGGTGACAGTGTAGATATTAATAGATGGCATGACCTTGGGAGAATAGGGTAGTTTATGATAAAGGTCTTTAGGGTTGAATTAAGGTATAATACATTAGTATAAGAGCAATGTGTTAACATTTCGGGGTTTTAAAGAAAGAAATGGCATAACAAGACTTGCAGTAAAAACAACCTATCACTCTATTCTGTAGTGTAACAAATGGATTAAGGTGGTATAAGACTGAAGATATGGGAAACTAAGATGAGAAATAATCATGGATTGAACAAAGCAGGGTATTCTCAATGAAAAAAAGTAAATGGATTTTAGAAAGATTTAGGGATTAGAACTGACAGATTGTTGATTGATTGGAAATAGGAATTGATTGAATGTGGGATTTCAGATCATATCTTAAATCCAACTTCACTAGGGTGACTTATCTGATCATCTAAAGATAGAAAACAAAGTACTTGGAATGAGTGAGATTACCTAGACAGAAAGTTGATTGAGAAAAAAGAGCACCCAAGATTTGTCTGTGAGTCACCTCAACATTTATAGGTCAGGAAGGTAAGGAAGAGCCACAGAGAAAGACTGAGATGGAACAGACTGAAAAATGAGAGAAAGATAAGATGACATCATGATAGAGTAAAAGGACAAGAGTGTTTCAGGAAAGAAACAACAGTCAACCATTTTGAGCATTACTAAGTGGTCACAATGAGCCCTAAGGAGTGGCTCTTAGATTTATTAATATTCAATTTGTTGGTCGATGTTAGGTAAACCACCAGTTTCTGTGGACTATTATATATAGAGAGTGCAGTTTGCTGTGAGATGAGGTGAGAGTGACAGTTGTGAAAATCCTGATAACTGTACAAAAATATTTCCAAAACATTGAATGTGATGAAGAGAAAGCTAGAATGACAGTTGGATGATAAGGTCTTTCTTCTTTTTTAATGGAAAAGGCCTGACTCTGTTAAAACAAGGGGAGAACCAATCAGTAGAGAAAGAAATATGGAAGTAACAGAGAACATACTTGAACAGTGAAAGATTTTGGGTATTGCAATACAGAGCACTGGTGAAAAGGTTAAGAACAACCAGAAAATCACAAAAAGATGGAAGGTGGAAAGATTGGATAGAGATGTGTTTAATTAAATTTAATAATTAAAACAGATGAAATATTGTTATAATCCATGTTAAACAACAAGCATAGAATGAGCTCTTTAGAAAAGATCATGAGAAAATGTAACTGCTATTCTCATTTTTATTAATCATTTTCCCTTTGTTTATCTTATCCTTCCTCCTGCTTAGTTTTTCCTCTGGTATGGAAACATATATTTCCACAAATGGAAAACTCCCCTGGTCTTAGTTTTTGTGTAGTATATTTATACATTGGAGGAATAATCATGTATACTTTTCCTATAAATACCAATAGGAACTGAATTAAACAAGCAAATACTAATGAGACTGGCTTAGCCAATAGAGAGCAGAGGCATTTTGTTTCAAAAATTTCTAAAACACAAATGGGAACTGCTGATGGTATTTGAAAGATATATTTTAAGAAATAGGTGCTGGATCCCAAAGTTGAAAAAAGGATTAAATCGCATCCTTGGCAAAAGCATGTTCAGGTCCTAACCTTTATTCCTGCAGGTTTGAGCCCATTTGTAAAGAGGACATTTGAAGGTTATTATTAATTAGTTAAAGTGCATCCAAATTGAATGAAGATGGGCCTTAATCCAATATGGACACACACATTCATGCAAAAAGCCATAGGGAATAGCCAAAAGACAGAAGTCAATGGAACCTGGAAGAGAAAAGAGAGGATATTGCCATGTGACACAGGGCAGAGATACAAAGCCAAGGAACCTCAAGTATCCCTAGCAAGCCAGTATTGGGATGCTACTGACCTCAGAAGAAGCAGGCTTTCCAGCCTCCAAAATCGTAGTATAAAAATTTCCACTGTTTAAACCAACCTATTGTGTAGTATTTGTCATAGCCACCTGGTATACTAAGACAAGGGTTAAAATAAAACTGTGGAATTTTAATTTGCTGCCAAATGTATCAAATTGTCATGAAAACAACTCTATTTAACTGCAGGCATTTTATTTTAGTTTAGTTTTACTAAATTTGCCATTACAAATATTCGATGGCTTAATATCTGAAGCCCTAGCTAATGAAATTAGACAAGAAAAGTAAATTAAATATATACAAATTGTGAAGGAGGAAATAAAACTGCCTTTTTTACAGATGATATGACTGTCTATGTAGAAAATACCAAAGAATAAATAAAAAGAACAACAACAAAACCAAAATAATCAGAAATCCAAAAACTCCTGGAACTAATAATAATAATATCCCTCCGAATATTCTGCATTGTTTGGAAAACCTGAAGTATTTATTGACTTTTGCTTATCTCTCACTGGTTAAAGATATCTCCTCAGGATTAATGTTACAGCACTTCGCCCTGCCATACACAGGCAGAGCACATTCCTGTGGCCAGGGAAAGACTAAAATAGAGAGATGCACAAGTGCTTGAGATCAGAAGCTATCAACCTATGTAGGATTTGTCCACTAAACTGAAGATGATCAATAATTGGGTCGGGTGGGTGAGAGCATCAGTTACTTGTTTCTTAGTTTGTTTCAACAATATCTCTACTTCTTTGGTTCCTTTTAGCTTCCAATACTGCAATTGTTTTATGTTTTCTTTCCTATCTTCTGTATGCTCCTGTTAAAATTATTACTTAAAGTAGCCAGAGTGTTTTCTGTTAACTTCAAAGAAATTCGGACTGAAACATTTGATCACTTACTTCTTTCTTATTGTACATTTTTCACTTTATTTCAAGGAAATCAAGTTCTCTCCATTTCCTTCCTTCCTCATTAGAGCTACTTCTAGTATCTTTTTCTTCCTCCTTCTCTTCCTGACTTCTAAATTTTGGAGCACTCAGGGTTTTGCTCTCTGCCCTAATATATTATTTAAGATTACTTAATAAGTAATTTATATAGAAACTGTTGACACTTCAGATAACCCTTCTCAACCCCCTTACCTCCAGCCTCCCCTGTCAGAGTAAATAAGAGAACACAGTAGCTTAGATTTTTTTAAAAGTCAAAGATATAGCCTTCCTCCTTCCTGATCACCCAGATATAGTCCATGAAGCAATTTATATGATCTAAGTCTAAAATATACTATGAATCCTATAATTTCTCTCCACCTGCACTTCTACTACTTTAAACTAATCTTCAATACCTCCTTCCTAGATCATCACAATAGTTTCCTGTCTATTTACCTTTTCTTCATAATTGCCCTTCCCTGAGTATATTTCAACCCAGGAACTCAAGTGATCTTTTTAACCCTCTCCTCAAAACCCTCCAGATCCTCATCTCACTTTAGAATAACATTATAACCTCTTATCATGGAGGTTATCAAATCTACATATACTACTCTCTTCCAGGTATTTTCTGACCTTGTGTTCTGCTCATCAGCGTCTTCGGGATACATTTTATAACTATGCGCCCTTCCTTGTAAAATAGTTTACAACCCATCCTGACCAGCCTTATGACTTCATTTATCCAACAAAATATGAACTGAACCAGTGTGTATCATCCTGAGATGCGTCAACATATGCTTTACTACCTTATCTTGTTGTTTTCTTTTGTCATGTTAACTGATGACATTCCACATCAACGCTGATACCTCTCTCAGTTCTAAAATTAAAACAACGTTGAATAGAGGCTTACCCAATCTGTGATGCATGAATAGCATATGGATAAAAAATAAACCCCTGTCTATGTAAGCCACTGTATAACATGGCATATCATAACTGATAAGCACACCAAGGTCATTTCTCTCATGTACTTGCTGTTCCACTGCCTAGAACCCTCTTTCCTTAGGATAAAATTCTCTAAATTGTCTCATGATTTGCTTCCTTACTTAATTTTCATTTCTGTTCAAATATCAACTTTTCAAAAGCATCTTCCTTTAACTTTTTATTAGTCAGCCAAAGGGGTGATGATGCAAAATACCAAAAATCAGTTGGCTTTTATAAAGGGTATTTATTTGAGGTAGAAGCTTACAGTTACCAGGCCATAAAGCATAAGTTACTTCCCTCACCAAAGTCTGTTGCCACAAGTTGGAGCAAGATGGCTGACGTGGTCTGCCAAGAGTTCAGGCTTCCTTGTTTCCTCTCTTCCCAGGGCTTGTTTCTCTCTGGGCTCAGCTGCTCTGCTTTCTGCACAAGGCGAGCTGTAGTCTTTCAGGCAAAGGGCTTGTCTCTCTTCCCGGAGCCTCTGCCGTGTCTAATTGAGTCTTCTCTCTGCTCCTTTGTGTGCTTTCTTCCTGGGCTCCAGCATTAAAACTCTAACTCACTAACTCTGCTCTGCTGTGTAGTTTACTCTGTGAGTCCCCACCCACCAAGGGGGGCAGGGAATCAACATCCTACTGACATGGCCAAATCAAAGCCTTAATCATAATTTAATCAAGTTAAAGTGAAACCTCTGAATCCAATAAAATATAATATGCCCAGGGGAAAAGACCAGTTCACAAACATAATCCAATAACTATTTTTGGAATTCATAAGCAATATCAAGCTGCTACAACCTTCTTGTTCAAGATGACTTTATTTTTCTTCTTAATACTTATTAACTAAAATTATACATCATATATCTTCCCCAGTAAATTAAAGCTGAATTCAGGCAGAAATTTTGCCTATCTTCTTTCCTATGCTATCAGCAGTAACAAGTACATTCCTAGCACACAAAATGAAATCTTATTGAATGGATGCCTTTTAATATACATTTGTTGGATGAAGGTTCATCACATTCTATGAAAAGCTGGTACAGAAGTATTAACACCTGGTTAACTTAACAAACTTTAACTATTAAAAATAGCTTAGGCAACCAGGCAGAATGCCTAAAAGATGAGAAAACAATGAGCTGGTCTCAGACTTCTCCACAGTAACATTCCATGCAAGAAGGCTATGGATGAGTTTCTTCCAAGTTCTCAGAATAAATAAAGTTTAGCTCAACAGTATTGTTTCCAAGCAAAATTTCATTCAAGGATATGACAAATGATATTCTGAAACAGAAAAAACAACAACATGAGAAATATGGCATCTATTAGCAATTTCAAAATGAATAGACAGAACTCTGGAAACCAAAGCAAGTAAGAGATAAATTGAAATGAAAAACATATGAGAAAAAAAAAAACAAAACTTATGAGCAAAGGGCTCTGAGAAAATAACCAGTGAATGTTACCTACTCCTTTTAACATAACATAAAGATAAGCTTTCAGAATTACAGCTATAAAACAAAATATGCAAATTTATTTACAATGTAAAAAAATAATAAATATTGGCAAAATAGTGGCTAGAGAGGAGTGGGAGGAGTTAGGAGATTGCTAATTAAATTAATTTTCATTCTAAAGTGTCAGTTATTTCTTATTTTAGAATGTTTCATTTAGAAGAATAATGACTCCAACTTACCTTTTAAATTATTAGTTCTTTCATTTAGAATGATGTTTTGGAAAGTAACATCTACCTTTGGGATGAAGTTACACTTCTCTCTAGTTCAATAATTATTTTAACATCATTACTTTCTTTTCTCTTTTTTATTAGTTTAAATTTAACTATCCCCCACCCAAGGCTCTCTCATCTGTTTACTTCTTGTTTGTTCTCTTTTTTTTTTTGTCTCATTGTCTGTATTTTCTTTAAGAGGCAACAGGAACTGAACCTGGAACCTTCCATGTTGTACGTAGGTGTTCAACTGCTTGAGCCACATCCACTCCTTGCTCGTTTGTTTTTGCTCGTTGACTTGTACATTGTTTTTGTTTGTTTATTTTTTGTTAATATTTTTATTGAATTTATTGAATTATATCACTCATACATGAACATACATAAACAATAAGTGTATAGCAATAGTTGTGAACTTACAAAGCAAACATTAATAACATCATACAGGGTCCCATACATCAACCCTTCACCAACATCTTGCATTGTCGTGAGACATTTGTTACAAATTATGAAAAAATTTTGTCAAACTCTTACTGCTAAATATAGTCCTTATCTTACATTTGGTGTATTTTTCCCTCACCCTATTATTATTTTTTAAATATATTTTTATGACAGAAGTTGTAAACTTACAAAACAATCATGCACATGTTCAGAATTCCCAAACAACACCCCTCTGTCAAAACACCACACTATGGTGGAACACTTGTTACAGATTATGAAATAATATAATCTGATTATTACCAGGTCCATAGCATACATTTGGCAGACATTTTCCATATTCCCCCATTGTCAACACAGTGCATCTTTGGCATAGATTCAAGAATATTACATTATTACTGTTAACCACAGTCCATAGGTCATTCCAGTTGTATTTTTCACATGCTTCTCCACATTCCTACCACCCTGCAATAGTGATGTACATCTGCTCTAGCTCACAAAGGACACTCTTGCATCTGTACCATCAACCACAATTCTCATCCACCTCTGGGTTTACTGTGCTATTCAATCCCTAGATTATTCTCTAGCTTTCTGTCAATTGGCATTTACATCCCTAGACTACCATTTTCAGCCACATCCCTATTTATAAACCAGCTGTTACTCACTGTAATGTGCTACCATCAACTCTTTACATTTACACACTTTTACAGTAAAGCTAATTAAAACTACTACTTACATTAAATATTAGTAGTCCACTCAGCCCTCTTCTTATCTCCTTTAAGTATCCACCACCTACCACTAGGTCTTGAAGATATTTTCCAACATTTTCTTCTAGAAGCTTTATGGTTCTTGCTTTTATATTTAGTTTTTTTATTCATTTTGAGTTAATTTTTTTAATAAGGTGTGAGATAGGGGTCCTCTTTCCTGCTTTTGCTATGGATATTCAGTTCTCTCGGCACAATTTGTTGAATGGAGTGTTCTGCCTGAGCTGCATGGATTTGACAGGCTAGTCAAAATCACTTGACAATAGATGCAAAGGTCTGTTTCTGAACCATCAATTCAGTACCATTGATCGATGTGTATGTCTTTACGCCAGTATCATGCTGTTTTTATCACTGTAACTAGGTAATACTATTTAAATTCTGGAAATGACAGTCCTCCAAATTCACTTTTCCTTTTTAAAATGTTTCTATCTGTTCAGTGCCCCTTACTTTTCCAAATAAATTTGATAATCATGTTTTCCATTTATTTAAAAAATGGTGGTGGAATTTTTATGGAGATTGCATTGAATCTGTATATCAATTTGAGTAGAATTGACATCTTAATGATATTTAGTCTTCCAATCTGTGAACACGGAATTTTCTTCCAATTATTTAGGACTTTTTAAAAATTTCTTTTAACAATGAGTTGTAGTTTTCTGAATACAAGTGCTTTACATGATTGGTTAAGTTTATTCCTAAATATTTGGGTTTTATCTGTCATATTTTATTTTCACCACTCTTTTGACACTTTTAGTTACTTTTATTGATATAATATTCATTTCTAGACTCTCTTCCAAGTTTCTCTCTCCTGTCTTTTCTTTTCAGGCTGTAGCACACCCTTTAGTATTTCCTGCAAAGGGTGTCTCTTGGTTACAAACTCTCTTAGTTTCTGTTTACCTGTGAATATTCTAAACTTGCACTCATTTTAGAAGGACAATCTTGTTGGATATAAGATTCTTGGCTGGAAGTTTTTCTCTTGCAGTATATTAAATATATCATACCGCTGTCTTCTTGTCTCCATGGTTTTTGGTGAGAAATCAGCACTTAATTTTATTGGGAATCCCTTAAACGTTATGCATTGCTTTTTTCTTGCTGCTCTCAGAATTCTCTCTTTGTCTTTTGGCATTCTGATTAATATATGTCTCGGAGTTGGTCTATTCAGATTTTTTCAAAGGGGAGTATGTTGTGCTTCTTGGATCTGGATATCTATGTCCTTCAATAAGGTCAGGAAATTTCCTACCATTATTACTTGAAATATTCCTTCTGCCCCTTTTCCCTTCTCTTCTCCTTCTGGGACATCCATGACATGTATGTTTGCACATCTCTTGCTGCTGTTTAGTTCCCTGAGATCTTGTTCAAATTTTTCCAATCTTTTCTTCATCTGTTCTTTTGTATGTTCACTTTCAGAGGCTATTTCTTCAAACTCACCAATCCTTTCTTCCGAGGCCTCCAATCTGCTATTATATGATTCTAGTGTATTTTTAATTTAATTTTTTGCACCTTTCATTCTCTGATGAGATCTGCTATTTTTCTTTGTATGCTTTCAAATTCTTCTTTGTGCTCATCCAATGTCTTCTCAATATCCTCAATTTCTTTCACCATCTCATTAAATTTATTAAGGAGATTTGTTTGAACATCTATGATGAGTTGTCTCAACTCCTTTATGCCATCTGGAGGCTTATATTGTTCCTTTAACTGGGCCATATCTTCCTGTTTCTTGGTGTGGATTGTAATTTTTTGTTGGTGTCTTGGCATCTGGCTTACTAGAGTATTTATTCTGGGTACAGTTTTTCTCTTTAGTTTAGGGCTTCCTCCCCTTTCTCCCTAGCTTGTTGTGTAGTAGGAACCAAGGATTTGGTGGTGCTATAAGCTGTGGAGGCTCAAGCTGTCCTCATTACCCCAAGGACCAATGAAGCTTCTCCCAACTTTCTCTTTTGCCGAGGGTAGGGACACAGCCACAGCTGTGTGGAATAATCCAACTCATGCAAGCCTTGACTGTAGCTGCCCAGAGAGATTGATGAAGCTTCTTTCCCCTTTCTCCCCTCCCTGGGGTGGGGATGGAGCTGTAAGTGTGGGCAGCAATCTATGCAGTGCAGATCCAAGATGACTGCTGTTGTCCTGGTAGACTTCCGGTTATTCAGCTGTGCCAGCCAAATGTACTTGCAGTTACCTGGATAGGCTGGTAGGGCCCATCAGTTTCCTCCCTGCTAAAGGTGGGGCTGAAGCCTCGGCTGGGGCTGCAGGCCTATCTGGGTGAAAGAAGCTGTGATTTTCAGTCATCCCGGCTTCCCCTCATGCAGGGGATGGAGTCAAAATGGTGGCTACCAGCCTCCTGACTTGGACAGTCACAAACTTTAGCTGTTCTTAGGGTTACCCTTTAGCCAGCCTAATTTACTAGTCAGTAGCTGAAATCTGTGGCCAACTGTCTCTGGCACCTGTTTTTGGGAAATGGAGTTTCCTGCCACAGAATAGCTCCTGAAGTGGCTTGCATTGCCAAAGTAGGACTCCGTGGCGTGGCCGGTAGTTTCCCAGAGAGGCTGGCTTCCTCCCTGCCCAAGGTAGGTCTGGAGCTTAGGCTAGAGCTGCAATCTGATCTACATGGAAAGAAGCTGGTCCCTATCAACACGGTGATTTTCGGTCAGCTGCACTTCCCCTCGTGTCAGCCGCAGAGTTAAGATGGCGGCTACTGGCCTCTTTCTGACTTGGGCAGGTTCAAACTTTAGCTGTTTTCAGTATTATACTTTAGCCTGCTGAATTTACTAATGAGTAGCTGAAGTTGGTGCCCAACTGTCTCTTCCTACCCTGTTTCTGGGAAGTAAAGCTTCCAATTCCAGCCCTGGAACAGCTCTTGAATAGGCAGCTTGTGCCTCCAGTGGAGGTTGGGCACTGGCCTCCATGGCATGAGGTGCTCTACTTATGAATATTCTTTGCAGATGGGCTGTCTCCTCCTTCCATTTTTTCAAGGATGTTGCAAGATGCACTTCTGGTCTCCTCGACCCTCCAAACACGTCCTTTAGAGACCTCTGGGTGATTACTAACTGTGCTGTAGCAGGAGCTGATTCTAGGAGCTCCTTACTCTGCCTCCATCTTGCTTGTTGTCCCTTGCATATTATTTTTGTTCATTGTCTACTAATTGTTTTTTTCTGCTCATTGTCTGTTCATTGTTGTGTTGTTTTTTTCATTGTCTGATCATTGTTTTTGCTTGATGTCTGCTTGTTGTTTGTTTGTTTATTAGGAGGCACCAGAAACCAAAGCCAGGACCTCCTATGTGGGATGTGGGCTCTCAATTGTTTGAGCCACATCAGCTCCCTAAATTTAACTTTTTAAAAGTTTTAAGTAGCATGGTGTTATGGTATATTTTTTTGAACAGGTGTTTATGGTATTTATTTTATCTTTTTGGTGATTATTCTCTGCTTAAATTGCTTATAATATATTTTTTCCTGTATACAAAACCAATGAAGTGATTTATTATTATTATTAGGAAGAAACTGAAGAGTGGAAGAGTTATGTGAGTTAAATCCTCATCTTTCATTATAAGTAACAGATTCTGGTTAAAGTTGTTAACTACTATTTAGAAATATGAGAATTGCCACCAGATTACCTCTTAAAAGAAGATACATGTTGATGATAAGGAGTGGTATCATAAATGGTTATTTTTCTTTAAAATTACTTTTGCAGTATTTCTAAAATCAGGTGTAATTTATTGATTTTTCATAAATACCTCTTTTTACCAAGAAATTTAATGTATAAACTTTCAGCTCATCATATTAAGTATACATGGAGAATACATTCACTTAGTGATCCTGTACAAAAGGGAATTAAATACCAACACTCTACCAAATGCTTTGTCTAAATATGAAAAAAATATATATGAAGTTATTATCGTGGTCTAATCAAGCTTGATATTGAACATCATTCATATTTATATATCCTCAGTTATCTCATAGGATAAACTGCTTTGTGTTTTGGGATTAGGAATACTGTATGATTTCATTCTGGTTCTATGAATATGATGAAGAGAATCCATTCTCGAACCTATTAGATGAATGCATATATACGTTAATAAATATAAATATATATATATGAACTGAACTTTAGTTCTATATTAAAATTAGCATCTGTTTTTTAAATAGCATTTATCTGAGTTTAGTGAGTTCATATATTGTATATTTAATAACATTAAATTTCTACTATGTGTACCATTATTGTATTTTGACTGACCAGTGATTACCTTATACTAATTATATGCTGTGAGTGATTTAGATGGCTTTCAAACAGAAATATAAAATGCATATGATTTTACCAGGGCCTAAATTTGGTAAACAGAGAGACAAATTATCCAGTGAAAATCAGACTACAAAACCACAATATTACAGAGTGGTAAATGGGGCAAGAGTGGCAATCAGTGCCAATGTCGGTGGTATAGGGACAATCATAAGGGGTAAGACTTAACAACAGCAGCTACTGTAGCCTTCACTTTTCCATTAATTCTCACTGTGATGTGCTTCTTGTACTGGTCAGCAGTAAGAATAAGACCCCATGGCCTCCTAGCTTCAGAGTAACTGGTCAGTATGCTTTATCTCCTTACTGTTTCACAACTCTACAAAACGACAAATGGTAAGATCTTTCTCCTAGAGAAAGAGTGAAGTGAAATATGGCTTATTAAGCATGATGGTGATATTAAGAGGTAGAGCAGTCACTCTGATTGCCTATTGTTCTTTGCTGGGGATGTCAAGGACACACCTACTAGACATCTCCCAGCTCCTGCCTAAAGCACACCCCCACACACATACTTTCATATTGTGTGCAGATGTTTCAATACGTTTCCGTCCCACAACCCAGGGGTGATATTAGGTATAAAAGAAAGGACTGGCCATACCTTACCCAGAAACAGGAATGAGAATAAGCAGTCCCAGTTGCTTTTCAGGGCAAGAACTCTCAGTAGCAGGGAGAAACCCTTGAGGTATAAAAATACCCCGCTCTTGGGGACCATAGGTTTGTCCCTCCTCCGCCACATGAAGTGGGGTGCTCAGAGCTGCCACCCAAGGACCCTGGCCTGAGAAATTGGCCTTTCTGGGAATCCAGCCATGATGGGATCTGTTGCCCTGCTCTTTTGGACACTTTGTGGTGGGTAAGTAATAAAGAGGCCAGTTACTGAAATTTTCTGTTGTGCCTGAGCCTGTGTTCCTACAGTGCACCATATAGCAACTTACTCCACACCCTTATGTTAGCTTATTAGGACAAAGTGGTCAGGGTTACAGGTAAATCACAAATGACTCAGAATGCACAAATTTGCAAACTCAAAATAATCTATCACAACTAGAGTTGTTTCCTTTTCTAAAATTGTATGTGTATTATTTTGTGAGCAAAATATATTTATTTTAAATGAGGCCACATTAGGAAATTTGTGTCATTCTGATTTTAATTTTACATCAAATAACAGTGGTTAAACATTAGATAGAACACCTTACTAACTTAATATTGCTTGTTATCTCAGTTTTGCTTTTTCCTTTTAGTTACAATTTAAATCTCTAAATCCACCTAGAAAATGTTTCCACTAACTAAGAAAAATTATGTTTATTTTTTAAGGTATATACCAGATTTTAGTATCTATCACTTAATTTATACAGCATCTCCACTTATCTTAATCTGAAATCACTCTTCCTCCCAAATTCCATCCATGATTATTATGGAATCATCATGTGAGTAAAATAAGTCTGCTAAACCTTATCACAGCTGATTGCACTCCAGGGTAGACTAATCTCACTCATTCATGGACAATGTGAGTTCTTCTCTGTGATTTTGTAAAAGGAATTCAGAAAGAAAAGTCTCCCTTTCTCTCTATGGGTGAATTGACTGTGAAATTTCTACATTGGAGCTATTGCCAACCATGTCATTCACATAATTTCAAGAAAAAGCCAATGAGTGGAAATAGAAGATGTCTCACAGGGAGAAGTGGAAAAGATAACCAGGTAATTTTTAACTCCTTATAACCACAGTTCCTGTTTTCCAACTCCATTTCAATTATCTCTAGAATACATTTTCCTACGTCTTTAAGCTGTTCCAAGTCAGGTCTCTATTATTTGCAAGCAAAAAAATCCTTATTAATACATGATATAGGTGTAGAATTTACTGAAACATGAGCCTTAAAATGATAATATGAAAGTTCCAGTTACACATTTAAAACCATGTCAATCTTCTTGAGTAACTCCTTAGTTAAATAAGGAAAATCTAACTTAATGATGACAATCAGTGCAGCAGTACAGGAACACTGGGGTCTGTGTGTGGATGTGGCAAATATTTGGCATTTCTGGTGTCTAGTTAATTGATTTCACATGATCTTAGGATAATATAATTCTTTTAGAGATGAAGACACATAATTTTAAATATGAGAGACTTCGCTAAGTATAAATCTTGTTCTACCATTTTATTTAACTGTAATGGCATTCGTTATAAGGTATATGTGATGAAAGAGACCAGAATGGAAGTAAAGCAGTTGCCCATATGTGCCATAGTAACTTCTATAGTCACATCATCACTAGTCAAGCTCTGTGACACATACAGAAAGTCATATTTGATGAAAACGCCATTTCTTCGAGGAGATTTTCAACATCCTGTATCTATTAATCTCAAAATAATAGAATAAATGGACAATCAATTTTCATGCTTTGCATTGATGCACAAGGTCTGTGATTGGAAAATTATTGTATTTCCAATAAAATAAGTTCTTTGAATATTTGCTGTACACCTTCACTGAACATTCTTCACTGATACTCTCCACTGAATATCAGTACTTTAAAACTTCAGATTAGGCCAAGATAAAACAACATAGAAACACTTCTTCACAACCATAAGGTCACTGTGTAAGAAATTTTCTTACCAGCTTTTTCACAATGGTGGAAGCACTCTAGTGGAAAACAATATTTACAAAGCATTAGAACATAGTAATAGAGTTCCAACCCAGAGTTCTTGGACCACTAAGCTATGCAAAAGTAGTCATAGTAGTCTGAGCTATCCTCAATATTTTTTTAAAAAACTGAAATAAATTTCATTTATTTAATATTTAGTCAATAGAGATTTATTTTCTTTTTGAATCTCAGAAATTAAATTATTATAGTACCTAATTTTCTATGCTGATGAAATGTTTTACAAAGTGGTGGTTTAAAAAATTATTATTATTAATTAAAAGTCAAGAAAACATTATTGTTGGTTAAAAACACTCTTTGATTTTAATGCTTTTTTTGAACTTAAAACAAGGGGTCCAAATAATTAAAAAGCCACTTTCGTTAAAAAGTTTGGACTTTGTTGAAATAAGTGTAAGGACTTGGGAATCTGAAAACTAAAGTTATGGTTCTGTGTCTGCTTCTTAATAACCATGATTTGTGAAGTCATTTAAAATTTCTCATCCTCTGTAATATTCGATGATAGGATACATCATCTTGAAAGATCTCTTGCAGCTTTAATGATCCATCATTATTTCATTCCATTTTATTTTTTTTACTTCTTCGATATATCAATGTCATTCTACATTCCAATTCTTCCTTCTGACCCCAGGAACAGGAATGTGGAGGAGATAATTTGGAATATTTCTGCTCATTTATATACCTCAATTGAACACTTATCTTCACAAGGTTCAACAAATCCATTTCCCACCCATTTATTAATTCATTTATTCATATAACAAAGGTTTCTTCAATATTTTGTAATTACCATTTGATCTATAAGATTCCAGGAATAAGACAAAGTTTGTTCTTAAGGTGCTTGTAGCCTAATAGGAGAGGTCAGATGTGCATATATGTATGGGGCACTGCAATGTAATTTGCAAGAATAGAAGCACATGTAATATTCAGAATTAGCACAGAAGAAGAACTGATTAAGTGTAGAGGGGATATTTGGGGGATATTGGTGACTAGTGGGGTACAGCTTTCTGGAATCATCTATTAGAAGGTTCTATTGGCATTTTCTTCGGGGGAATTATGAAACTCCAGGCTGAGTCCCATTAAAGAACCAGCTTAATCTACAACTCATATTGACTATCCACCACAGAGGTATGGAAGCATTTTCCCTCCTTCACATTTCAAAAAGATTTGTGACAGAATTCAGTCCCAAATAGGAGGGAGAAATGAATAGTGTTTTTTAAGTTGTAAATAATTAGTTTTGGGGTACTTTTTTATAACTTTTGAAAAATAATTTCAAGTAATTTCTTCTTTATGAGGAAAGTTTAAATATTTTGAGAAAAAAAAAGGGGATGGTGTTAAGGGGCAGACCATTCTGCTTTCTTTAATTATGTCTTCTTTATCTCTAATAATACTTCCTTGTACCAGCTCTTATCAGTATTCTCCTCTATTTCTCCAAAATAAAAGTGCTAATTTATATCAACTCTGACAAAGAAACCTGACATTTCACCAAATGTCCAGTTTCTACATTAAAATTAGTTCTCAGCCTGTGTATCCAGCAACCTATTGTTATGGAGTCCCTCTTGAAAAACATTCTAAGTTCTTACAAAAAAGTAGTTGCTATAAATAAAAACAATATTAATTGGCAACAAGCAAAATACCATTTTATCTTTAAGGAATACTTTTTTATAAGGATGTAGATTAAAGCCAATTATCATTATGCAATACTCCTTGAAGAAATTGTAATTTTTCTAAAGACTATATTTTTGTAAATGACAGCTCAGCAAATTCAAACCTGGTATATATTTCTAAGTATTTGAGCTTCGCTTCGCTTCGCTTCGCTTCTTTTCTCTTCTCTTCTCTTCTCTGCTTTTCTCTTCTCTTCTCTTTTCTATTCCAAGCACTCCAATTGGTGTTTCAAAATAAGGTAAAGTTATTCTTATTCTTAAGATTTTATTTTGCTTTTATATGAAACTGATTTTAAATGAAACTGAAGATTTGACACCAAATCTGTAGTCTATGTTTTAACTATGTAGAATGTATCTTAGAATCTAGAGAAGATTTCTCACTTCACATTCTCCCTGAAGTCAACCAATCACATGATTTCATTTGTCATCTGTAGAAAGATGACTTTCAAGATTTTATCTCTAATGCACAACTATTTTAAAATATTCAATGCAATATAGTGGTCTACTTCACATCGCTATTGTACACCTCAGGGGCACAAAAAGCTCCATTTATCAAGCCCTGAACTCCTGATAGCCATCCAGCTCTGCAAAGAGCTTTTAACTTTCCCATAATCATGTCAATACTTTTTTTCTCTATGCAATATCTATTCAAATCTTTTTGAATATACGAATTAAATACAGTATTTGCATTTATCTTTTAATTTCTTTATTTTTCTGTCCCTTTCTCAAAGTGTCTGATAACCCCTGTCTACAATATCATATTTAAGAACCATAATGACTGATTGTAATCTCTATTTACTATATAAAATTTGCTTAGTGACAGTAGATAAAAAATTAATTATTATACTTTGATAAACTAGAAAAAGGCAATCCTTTCTCTAGGTAGCTGCATCTCAGGGCACAGGGCTTGGGGAGCAGAGTGTGAGCTGGGCTTTAGGCTCTACTTGTCTCCTTTTCCAGGCACCTTATCTAGAGCACAAACTACAATTGTATACCACAGTCCTAAGACTGGGAAAGCCTTAAATGCTAGATTGACAAGATGCCAACATTCTTTGTAGTTGCCCTCCTACCAGTATATTTAATTTAAATTAATTTCTTTACTGAAGAAGCCTCTGAGTTTTGTTCCCTGTTAAGGTCTTCAGTACAGGCCATTCTGCATTTGAGAACAAGAGGGGTGGGAAGTCAAACAGTTCCTAAAGCAAATATCATTTAGTCCCTTTGCTTACAGACAATTCTTACACTTGCTATGGAAGATCCATCCCACCCCCACTCTACACCTAATCCCCCATGGTCTCTAGGTCTGGAAACTGTCCAGGGTTCC
>JAQZBX010000608.1:28230-103160 GCA_029593785.1 Cabassous unicinctus | reverse complement strand
CTTCATTCTATTGTGGTCACAGAAGATATTTTGTATAATTTCAATATTTCAAAAATATTTTGAGACTTGTTTTGTCACTGTATTATTCAGCCAAAGGGATGCTAATGCAAAATACCAGAAATCTGTTGGCATTTATAAAATGCATTTATTTGGGGTAGAAGCTTACAGTCACAAGGTCGTAAAGCATAAGTTACTTCTTTTAACAAAGTCTGTTGCCACGTGCTGGAGCAAGATGACTGCCAGTCTCTGCGAGGGTTAAGCCTTCCTCCTCCTCCTAAGGCTCTGTCATCCCAGCTCTTTCTGTTCTCAGCTGTAGGCTAGGGTAAGGCTTGTCTCTCTTCCCTGGGCTTGTCTTTTTCCAGGCTTAGCTGCTCTTTTCTCTTCACAAGGTCAGCTGTAGACTATCAGGCTCATCTCTCTTTCTGGGGCCAGAGGATCCTGCCTAATGAGCTGTCTCTCTTCTTGCATGCATGCTTCTGTGTGTGTTTAATTCCGTGTGAGAGTATGTTTTAGCAACCCAAGGGGGCTGGACTCAAGCCCTAATCTTGATTTAATAAAGTAAAAGTGAAACCTCTGAAACTAATACAATGTAATATGCCCAAAGAAACAGACCAATTTACAAACACAATCCAATATCTATTTTTGGAATTCACAAACAATATCAAACTGCTAGAGTGACCTAACATATGGTTTGTCCTAGAGAATGGTCCCTGTGTTCTTGAGAAGAAAGTGTATTCTACTGCTGTAGAGAAGTATTCTATATATGTCTGTTTGGTCTACTTGATTTATAGTATTGTTCAAGTTCTTCTATTTCCTTATTGATCTTCTGTCTAGATGTCCTATCTATTATCAAATGTGGTATACTTATGTCTCCTACTCTTAATGTAGAATCATTTATTCCTTCCTTGATATCTATCAGCATTTACCTCATATATTTTGGGATGATGCTTTTATGCACCAATATGTTTATAATTGTTAAATATTCTTGATGTAGTGACACTCTTATCAAATAGAGTGTCCTTCCTTTTCCCTTGCAATAGTTTTGTTTTTTTTTTAATTTAAAGTCTGTTTTATCTATTATTAGTATAGCCATCCCAGTTCTCTTTTGGTTATTGTTTGCATGGAATAATTTTTTCCATCTTTTCACTCTCTAACTACTTGTTTCTTTTAATTTAAGGTAAATCCCTTGTAAACAGCATATAGTTGTGTCATGTTTTTATTCATTCTCCAAAATGTGTCTTTTGAGTGGAGTGTTTAACCCATTTACATTTAAAGGAACTACAGAAAATGTAGGACTTATTTATGCCATTTTGCTATTTGGTTGTTAGTCATATTACTTTTCCGTCCCTCAAAACTTCCATTACTACCTGCTGCTTTTATTTAGTTTATCTTTTGTAGTGAATACTTTACTGTCCTTCTCATTTCCTCTTGTGCATATTTTTCATATATTTTCTTTGTGGTCACCATGGGGCTTAATTTATCCTGACCTATAACAATTCATTTGATTTGATACCAACTTAACTTCAATAGCATAGACAGACTATGTTCTTGTCATAAATTATATTTTTATACCTTATGAGTCTAAAATCATAGATTTATCATTATTTTTTATGCATTTATATTTCAGAGCTTCCAAAAAGTAAAAAGCGGAGTTACAAATAAAAAATAAAATAGCAGCAGCATTTATATTTACCCATGGTGTTACCCTTACAGAGATCTTTATTTCTTCATGTAGCTTTGATCTATTGTCTAGTGTCCTTTCTTTTAATCTGAAAAACTGCCTTTAGAATTTCTGGTAAAGCAAGTCTAATGGTGACAAACTCCCTCAAATTTTGCTTATTTGGGAAGGTCTTAATCACTCCCTTATTCTTTATATTTAATTTATTTGTAATTGTAAAACATGTATAGCATAAAAATCATTTTAACCATTTTAAATGGACAATTGCATGGTATTAAGTATGCTGACAATACTATGTAACTTTTGCAACTATTTACAGAATATTTTCATTATCACAAACCAAAACTCATTCTCATTTGGTATTAACTCCCTTAGTCTCCCCTCCTCCCACTTTTGGTAAATACTATTTTGTGTTTGTTTGTTTTTTTGTCTCTGTGGACTTGCTTATTTTAAGTTATAATAAGAGAAATCATACACTATTTGTCTTTGGTATCTCTCTCATATTTTAAAGTCAGTTTTGCCAAACATCTTTATTTTAGCACTTTAAATATGTCATCCAGAATGATATCCAAAATGTGATCCAGAATGACTTCAGAATGTCCTCAGAATGTGCCCAACTATTCTGCTAGTAAATAATAATAATTGCAACATTTTAACAAATAGATCAAATAATAATACATTCAAGAAAAATAAAATGGTTTCTCCTTGATATTCTATAGCCACTAGAATGAATTATTATATTTCAGCATCTTTAATAACATGTTTTTCACATTATAACAAATAAATTAGAAAAATTGGGATCCAATGGATGTAGGATCAGATGTCAACTCTTCTCTGTTAACTGTGGACAAGTTGTTTCATATTTTTTAGGCTGCTTTTTTTCATAAGTAATTTGGAGAGAATACGTCCCTTCCAAATTTTTGTTAATATTAAATGCAAAAGGGTTAATGAACAGCCAATAGAATGTTCAGTAAGAGTCAACAAATATCAGTAGTCACCACCTTGGTCTTAATTTGTCAATGTAAACTCAAAGATTTTTACTTTTAAAGTCCAAAGAAATTTAAACTGGTTAAAATATCATGATTTCTCTCCTTTCTTTTCTGTTTTTTATCCTCTCCCTCTTCATCTTTTCTCTTCTTTTATCTTCTAAGAAATATTTAGGAAGTGATTACTATATACCAAAAATATAGTATATAACAACAGGAATTGTATTAGTTATATCTTGCTGTATGACAAGTTAACCCACAGTGGTATAAAACAATGAATATTTACTATATTGCTATTTCTGGGAATCAACTTATCTGGATGGCACTGATTTGAGGTATCTCATTAGGTTAGAGTCAAACTGGTACTTTAGTCACTTTAAGATCCTGGATTACTTTAAGATCCTGGATTAGAGGATCTATTACCAAGATGGCTCAGTCACATAGTGTTGGCTAGTTTTAGTTCCTCACCACCTAATCAATGTGAGCCCATTGTAAGCAGGACTTTTTGATGAGGTTACTTTGCTTAAGGTGTGGCCTACATCAATCAAGGTGGGTCTTAATCTTATTACTGGAATCCTTTATTAGTGGAATGAAATTCAGAAAGAGAGACAGCCATATGAAGCAAGAAGCTGAAAATCAACAGAACCTAGAAGACAAGGGAGAGACTAGGAGATGCTGACATGTGCCTTTCCATGTATGACAAACTAAGGACTAGATATCTCCAACAGCCAATACCAGAATGCCACTGTCCCCTGGAAGAAAACATCACCTTGATGACCACTTGATTAGGACTTTGTTCCAGCCTCAAACTATGAGCAAATAAATTCCCATTGTTTAACCCAACCTATTTCATGATTTGTAATTGAGCACCTTAGGAAACTAAAACACCAGCTATGGGAGATTTCAGTTCCTCAATATGTGGACTTCTCCATTTGGTTGTTGGAATGTCTTTACAACATTCTAGGTGGCTTCTATAAAGCAAGTAAGAATTTTGACAGTCAAATTATATTGGCAAAACACCACCAGTTTAGAATGCCCTTTTCCACCCAAGTTGGTATTTTTTCTGGCAATGCAAATCTTTTAAACATGTTTGTATCTCCTGTTATTCTTATAGTACCAAAAGTCTCACCCACAAATCTTTTTTATATAAGTCCTTTCATATTTTAAAATTCTTCTAAAGAACCATTACATTAAGTTTCTTACAGAGGATCTGTGAGGCACACAAAATCTTTAGAAGGCCTTTATCTAACTGAGTGGTACTTTGAGGCACTACCTTCAATATTTCTGAGACTTTACCAAATTTTACCATCAAAATCTTGACTTCATCTTAGACCATGATTTTTTCTGCCAGTGTCCTGGATGTGGTATTTGCTTGGGTGATGTTTTGTTTTTATTTGCTCTTGTTGTTGATGTTGTTTTTTAATTTTAGCAGTGTTTCCATCTGAATGGTTGAGAGTTTTCAAAGTAATCAAGCCTAGCTCCTTTGTGTTTAACAGTCCTTTCTTTAGTATATCTCTCTTCTCTCACATTTTACCACAAGAGTCAAGATGAAACCAGGAAGCATCTTCGACACTGGGTCTGAAAAGTTTCTCAAACTAGATCTCCCTGTTTATCAGGCACATTTTCTACTCTCCACCATTTTGCTGGTAACAGTGCTACTATACTCTCTACTACTACATCAAGGATCCTTGTTCTTCTAAGTTCCAGTAAGATATTACTAAAATTTTATTCAGCCGTCATACACAGCTTCCTAAAAAGTCATCATTCTTCCACACAGTTTCTTCAAGGCTTCTATTGTTTAGAAGTAAGTCATTAAGTACAACCTATTCTCAAGGGAAGGGGATCTAGGTTCACTCTGCGGAACAGAATGTGAAAGAATTTTATTTTAGGCCATGTTAAAAACAATGTAGGAGAGGGGGAAATGGCATCATTGTAGGTAAGCACTGTCCAGCTCTTTCACACACACACAAAAAAAAATGGCTGAAAAGGAGCAAAATCCTACCTGAATGAGCTGTTTTGGGAACCCACAGAGCAAGAAGTTTCAGGGCATTGATCTGGAGAGAACTGGACAAAGAGATAAAAAGCCCAAAGGAAAACCGTGAGTTGCTTGCCCTGTGGTTGGAAATGGAGGGTGGCTAAGCCCTATCCTTAAGGCAAATAGCCTCCATGGACTCCTTGACTCTCACCAGCCAACTGAGTGGGAGGGAGCATTCCCTGGGAGGAAGAGGGTTCTGGTGAAGTGTGGAGAGTGGTTTCCTTTCTGTGGGTTTGGACACCTGAGGCCCCTTCGCATCTTAGGGAGGATACCAGCCAGCACTGAGGTGGCCCTGGGGAGAGAGGAGAGGAGAATCTGCTCGGGCAGCTTGTCATAGCCAGCTGCCCTGGGAAAGAGGAACCTGGGTAAGGAAGGGATGGGGTGGAGACAGGCAACTAACTAGCCCTGTCACTGAAAACTATGAAAAGTCCAACTTGCCTAAGGGAAACGGGTGGTAGGAAAAGTTCAATAAGCTTTCAAAAGCCTATTTAGAGTTTCCTGCGAGGAAGAGGGGTCTGGCAGAGGGTCAAGAGTGGTTTCTTTGCAGTGAGTTTGGCCAGCTGAGCCCCCTTTCAATCTCAGAAGGGCCCCCGACCTGACTGGGAGAGAGAAGGGGGGATCTACTCAGGCAGGCTGTCATGCTCCACTGCCCTGGAAGAAATCAATTAGAATAGAGAGGGGGTGGGGACAGACAAGGGCCTAATCAACAGAATTCTGGCAAACTGCTAAGAATTTAATCTGCCTGAAGGAAAGGGGGTGGATAACTTTCTGAAAGGCTAACTTACCAAAGGAGAAAGTTTAGCTCAGGGAAGGAATTCCCACCT
The DNA here is from genome assembly GCA_029593785.1 of Cabassous unicinctus. NCBI lineage: Eukaryota > Metazoa > Chordata > Mammalia > Cingulata > Chlamyphoridae > Cabassous > Cabassous unicinctus. The sequence continues at coordinate 97,637 of JAQZBX010000608.1, read as the reverse complement.
TGCATATACTAGGTCACTGGTTCAATTCCCAGCTCTAAGATAAGTGATCCACTGGGTTATCAGACATCCAGCTGATACTTTATGACAGGGAACATATAGACATTCATTTCGTATTAGTGTTTCTTTCTTGGATCTCTTATTTTTCTTTAAAAAAGTTTCCTTGTTTTAAAAAAATTAACTTATTTTACTTGCTAAAACCCAGTTCAAAACCTGCAGAAGACAGGCTGCAGGGTGACTGATTAATGAACACTGAAAACCTGAAAAGCTCCATAGGGACCTAAGAGGAAAGGCTGTTTATCGCTTTTAATTTTTTTTTTGGGGGGGGCGTTTTTGTTTTTTGTTCTTTTTCTTTTTCTGTTTCTTTGTCCTTTTTAAAAAAGTTAGTTGCTGCTATCTTGTGTCTTGTTTGTTGTATTTCCCCTATCTTTGACTCCTCTTTTTTTCTTTTACTGATTTTTTCTACCTATGCTATTTCTTTTCTTTCTTTCATCTTTTTATCTTCTCTTTTCTGTTGCTTTTCTTTCAGTCTACCTCTTTTTGTTTGTTCTTCAATTTTTCTTGTTTTTATTTCTCTTTCCTTCATTCTGTTTTTCTTTCTTTTTTACTTTTTTTCTTTATCTCCTTTTTTCTTTTCCTCTTTTCTCATCATTCTGGCATTTTAATTGATTCTATATATTTTTCTCTCTTCTGTTTCTCATTTCATTGTTTCTATTCCACTTTTTTATTCTTATTCCTCTGTACTTCTTACTCGTGTTATTCATTCATTTTTCCTAGGTCTTATACAGTTCCTCTTCTACCTTTTACTATTATTATTACTAATATCCTTTTTCTATTCTTATCTCTTTCTTTTTCTCTGGTCCTAATTTTCTTTTTCAAGGGAACATACACAACAGCAAGGAAATAGAAAAAGAGCAATGAAGTGTCAAAGTGAAAAGTTATAACACACACACAAAAACAACAACAAAATAAAAACAACAACAAAATAAAACCCTAGAGTAGAAAGAGAAGCTAATCAACTGAATAAACCCATTAAGATAAATCAATGCCTAGAAATCAACAAAAAATTACAAGCCATACTAACAAACAGGAAAATATGTCCCAGTTCAATGAACAAACTAAAAAACAGGAGGAGATGCAGAACATGGAACAACTAATCAGGGATGTCCAAACAAATATCATGAATCAATTTAATGAAGTGAAGGAAGAGATTAAAGATATTAAGAAGAAACTGGGAGAACATACTGAAGAAATTGTAAGCATAAATAAAAAAGATAATGGATATGATGGTGATTAATGGTACAATGCAAGAATTCAAAAATACACTGGAAGCACATAACAGCAGATTTGAACAAGCAGAGGAAAGAATCAGCAATGTGGAAGACAATACAGCTGAAATCAAAGAGATAGTAAAACAGATAGGTAAAAAGGTTTAAAAAACCCATCAGGGACTTAGGGACAACATGAAACACACAAACATATTCATGATAGGCACCCAAAGGGAGAAGAGAAGGGAAAGGGGACAGAAGGTGTGTTGGAGAAAATAATGGCTGAAAATTTCCCAACCCTATTGAGGGAGATGGACATACATGTCCAGGAAGCACAGTGCAGCCCAAAGGTTAGAAATCCTAATATATATCCAAGACATATACTCATCAAATTTTCCAATGTTCAAGACAGAGAGAATACTGAAAGCAGCAAGTGAAAAAAGATCCATCACATACAAGGGAAGCTTGATAAGATTAAGGGCTGATTTCTCATCTGAAACTATGGAAGCAAGAAGGCAGTGGTATGACATAGTTAAGGTGCCAAAAGAAACAAAAAAACTTCCAGCCAAGAATTCTCTGTCCAGCAAAGCTGGCATTCAAAAATGAAGGAGAATTCAAAATATTCAGAGATAAACAGAAATTAAGAGAGTTTGTCACTAAGAAACCTGGTCTTCAAGAAATACTAAATAGAGTTTCTGCAGCTCGAAAGGAAAAACAGGAAAAAGAGTGTTGGAGGAGAGTGTAAGAACAACTAAAATGATAAAAAGAGAAAAATAAACAACATATGGCATACATAAGCCTAAAGAAAATATGGCTAATGTAAGTAATTCCTTGACAGTAATAACATTGAATGTTAATGGATTAAACTCTTCAGTCAAGAGACACAGATTGGTAGAATGGGTAAGGAAATATGACTCTTCTATATGCTGTCTAAAAGAAATTCATCTTAGACCCAGGGACTTAAGGAGGCTGAAAGTGAATGGTTGGAAAACAATTTTACATGCAAACAAAAAAGGGTGGGAGTAGCTACACTAATATCAGACAAAATAGACTTTAAATGCAAAGAAAGACAGTATATACTAATAAAAGGGATAATCTATCAAGAAGAAAGAACAATCATAAACATTTGTACACCTAACCAGGGTGCCTCAAAATACATGAAGCAAACACTGGAAAAACTAAGTGGAGAAATAGATGCTTCTACACTTATAGCGGGAGATTTTAATATACCATTCTCACCATTAGACAGAACATCTCAACAGAAAATTAATAAAAAACAAAGACTTTGAATAATACATTAGAGGATCTGGACCTAATAGACATATACAGAACATTGCAACCAAAGACAGCAGGATATACATTCTTCTCGAGTGCACACGGATCATTCTCCAGGATTGGTCACTGTGGCAGTTTGATATTCTTTATGAATTCAAAAAATAGATATTGGATTATGTTTGTGAACTTGTCTGTCCTTCCGGGCATATTAGATTATCTTGGATTCAGAGGTTTCTTTTACTTGATTAAATAATGATTAAGTCTTTTATTGGGCCATGTAGGTAGAACATGGAGTCCCCGCCACCTTGGTGGGTGGGGACTCACAGAGAAACTGCACTGCAGAGAAGGGAGGTTGGAATTTTGAGCCAGAGTCCAGAAAGTAAGCACACAGAGGAACAGAGCAGCTGCAGCCAGAGAGAATCAAGCCCAGGGGAGAGAGAAAAAGCCAGTTGCCTGATAGTCTACAGCTGGCCTTGTGGAGAGAGCAAGGCAGCTGAACCCAGAGAGAAACATGCCCTGGGAAGAAGGGAACCCAGGAAGTCTGAACTCTTAGCAGATGTTGGCAGCCATCTTGTTTCAATACATGGCAACAGACTTTGGAGAGGGAAGTAACTTATGCTTTATGGCCTAGTAACTGGAAGCTTCTACCACAAATAAATACCTTTTATAAAAGCCAACAGATTTCTGGTATTTTGCATCAGCACCCCTTTGGCTGACTAATACAACCACATGCTAGGCCAGAGAACAACTCTCAATGAATTCAGAAAGATTGAAATTATACAAAGTAATTTCTATGACCACAATATAATGGAGCTGGAAATCAGTAAGAGGCAGAGAAGCAGATTAGGCACAAAGATATGGACATTAAACAACACACCCTTAGACAATTAGTGGGTCAAAGAGGATTTTGCAAAAGAAATCAGTAACTACCTTGATATGAACGAAAATGACAACAAAACATATCAAAACCTATGGGATACAGCAAAAGCTGTACTGAGAGGGAAATTCATAGCCATAAATGCCTATATTAAAAAAGAAGAAAGGCTAAAATCAAAGACCTAACTGCACACGTGGAGGAATTAGAAAAAGAACAAAAAACTAACCCCAAAGAAGTAGAAAGAAGGAAATAACAAAGATCAGAGCAGAGCTAAATGAAATTGAAATTAAGAAAGCACTAGAAAAAATAAACAAAACCAAAAGCTGGTTCTTTGAGAAGATTAATAAAATTGACAAACCCTTAGCTAGACTAACAGAAAAAAGAAAGAAGATGAAAATATATAAAATAAGAAATGAGGAAGGGAATATCACCACTGACCCCACTGAGATAGAGTATCATAAAAGGATGTTTTAAAAAATTGTATGCCAACAAGATAGATAATTTAGAGGAAATGGACAAAGTCCTAGAAACACACAAGCAGCTTACATTGTTGAAAGAAGAAATTGTTGAACTCAACAGACCAATCACAAGTAACAAGATTGAATTAGTCATCAAAAACATCCCAACTAAGGAAAGCCCAAGACCAGGTGGCTTCAGAGGTGAATTCTACCAAACATTCCAGAAAGAACTAACACCAATCCCACTTAAACTATTCAAAAACAGAAGTTGAAGGAACATTGCCTAGCTCATTCTATGATACCAACATCACCTTAATACTAAAGCCAAACAAAGATGCCACGAGAAAAGAAAACTATAAACCAATCTCTCTAATGAAACTAGAGGCTAAAATCCTCAACAAAGTACTTGCTATTTGTATTCAACAACACAGCAAATGAATTATACACTATGAACAAATGGGTTTCATCCCTAGTATGCAAGGATGGTTCAACATAAGAAAATCAAACAATGTAATACACCACATAAACAGATTGAAAGAGAAAAATCACATGATCATCTCTGTAAATGTAGAAAGAGCATTCAACAAAACACAGTACCCTTTCCTGATAAAAACTTTTCAAAAGATAGGAACAGAATGAAACTTCCTCAACATGATAAAAGGTGTAAATGAAAAACCCACAGCTAACATCATATTCAATGGTGAAATCCTAAAAACTTTCCCTCTAAAATCTGGAACAAGACATGGCTGTCTACTGTCACCACTCTTATTTAACATTGTGTTAGAAGTACTTACTTGAGCACTTAGACAAGAATATGATGTAAAAGGTATAGCAGTTTAGTATTATTTATGAATTCCAAAAATAAATATTGGATTGTGTTTGTAAACTGGTCTGTCAGAGGTTTCAATTTGCCTTGATTGGGCCATGTCAGTAGGACATTGAGTACCCGCCTCTTTGGAGGTGGGGACTCACAGAAAAAATGACAAAGCACTTGAGTTAGTTGGAGTTTTAATGCTGGAGCACCAGGAAGTAAATACACAGAGAAGCAGATACATGGGGAAAGAGAGAAGGATCCATTATACATGGCAGAGGCTCCTGGAAGAGAGATGAGCCATTCATCTGAGAGTTTATAGCTGGCCTTGTGGAGAAAGCAGAGCAGCTGAGCCCAGAAAGAAATGAGCCCCAAGAGAGAAATGAGACTTATCCCTGCTTACAGTTGATATTGGAAGAAGCTGGGACCATGGAGATTTAAGAGGAAGAGGAAGCCTGAACCCTTGTAGATGTCGGCAGCTATCTTGCTCTAACACATGGCAACAGACTTTGGTGAGGGAAGTAACTTACGCTTTATGGCCTGGTAACTGTAAGCTTCTACCCCAAATAAATACCCTTTATAAAAGCCAACAGATTTCTGGTATTTTGCATCAGCATCCATTTGGCTGACTAATACAAAATGCATCCAAATTGAAAAGGAAGAAGTAAAATTTCACTATTTGCAGATGCTATGTTCTTTTACCTTGAAAGTCCTGAGAAATTTACATCAAAGCTTCTAGAGTTTATAAATGAGTTCAGTAAAGTGGCAAGTTATAAGATTAAAGTGCAAAAATCAGTAGCATTTCTGTACACCAATAATGAGCAATCTGAGGAGGAAATCAAGAAAAAAAAACCCATTTACAATAGCATCTAAAAGAAAAAAATCCTAGGAATAAATTTAACCAAAGATGTAAATGACCAGTATTCAGAAAACTATACAACACTGTTAAAGGAAATCAAAGAAGACCTAAATAAATGGAAGAATATTCCCTGTTCATGGATAGGAAGACTAAACATCATTAAGATGTCTATCCTACCCAAACTGATCTACAGATTTAACGCAATCCCAATAAAAATTACCACAGCATTTTTTACTAAATTAGAATAGCTAACTATGAAACTTATTTGTAAGGGCAAGAGGCCCCAAATAGCCAAAGACATATTGAAAAAGAAAAATGAAATTGGAGGAATCACACTACCTGACTTTAAAACATACTACAAAGCTACTGCGGTCAACACTGCATGGTGTTGGCACAAGGATAGACATACTGATCAATGGAACCTAATTGAGAGTTCTGGTATAGATCCTTGCATATGCAGTCAACTGATATTCAACAAAGCCACCAAGCCCATTCACCTGGGAGAGGATGGCCTCTTCAAAAAATGGTGCTTGGAGAACTAGATATCCATATCCAAAAAATGAGAGAAGAACATCATCTGACACCTTATACATAAATTAACTCAAGATGGATCAAAGATATAAATATAAGAGACAAGACCATAAAGATCTTGGAATATAATATAGGGAAGCATCTATAGGATCTCATAGTAGGAAATGGTTTCATGAACTTTACACCCAAAGCACAAGCAATGAATGAAAAAATATATAAATAGGACCTCCTCAAAATTAAAACCTTTTGTACCTCAAAGGAGTTTGTCAAGAAAGTGAAATGGCAGCCTACTCAATGGGGGAAGATATTTGGTAATTATTTATCTGATAGGGGCCTAATATCCAGCATATATAAAGACATTCTACACCTCAAAAATAAAGAAAAACAACCCATTAAAAAAATGATCAATTGATTTGAGTAGATATTTCTCCAAAGATATACAAATGACTAAAATGCACATGAAAAGTTGCTCAATATCACTAGCTATTAGGAAAATGCAAATCAAAACTACAATGATCTTATACCCATTAGACTGGCAGCTATTAAAAAACAGTGGACTACAAGTGTTGGAGAGGATGTGGCAGAACGGGAACCCTCATCCACTGCTAGCGGGAATTTCGAATGGGGAAGCCATTATGGAGGACAGTTTGGCAGTTCCTCAGGAAGGTAACTATAGAACTACCATATGATCCAGCAATCCCACTGCTGGGTATATACCCAGAAGAATTGAAAGTAAGGACATGAACAGATATATGCACACCAATGTCCATAGCAGCATTATTCACTATTGCCAAAAGTTGGAAACAACCCAAATGTTCATCAACAGATGAATGGATAAACAATTTGTGGTACATACATACAAAGGAATACTACTCAGCTGTAAGAAGGATAGCAATATTAACACACGGGATAACATGGATGAATCTTGAAGCCCTTATGTTGAGTGAAGGAAGCCAGGCACTGAAGGATAAATATTACATGGCCTCACTGATATGAATTAACCAGATTGAGCAGACTCACAGAGCTAGAGTCTGGAAGATAGGATTACAGGAGACAGAAAGGAAGAAGAAGGTTGTGAGCCAAAGCCCATATGGGCAAAATCTATGACAAGGTAGAAGTGTGTAGTTGTGCATTGGAGGGCATGACTGTGGTGTAGTGATACTATTGGAATGGGTGGTTCTGGTTTGTCAGGGGTAGAATGGGGAGGGTGGGTTAGACTGTCCCTGGAAATGGGGGTTGGGGGAGGGAGCAGGTAAACACTGGGGATTTGCAGGTATGTGGTTGAAGCTACAATGTTGGGAATGTTCTTTTGGCAGTATAGCATGAGAGGTTACTGGTTTAGGTTGTTGGATGTGGGGGGCATTTGGGACAGGGTGTACCTGGGGCAGGCTTCTAGGGAATGTGTGAGTGTTTATCATGTCATAGTGTGTTGTATCAGTGTGTGTAGACCTACATAACGAATGGAGAGTTCTGCTATGTTCTCAAATAGAGGGGCAGGAGTATCTTCAGAGCATGGGCGGTGCCAAATATGGGAGGACAGACTAGTATGTCAAGCCCTCAATGTCGTTGCAAGTAACTATGAAGCTTGTTTTTCAAGGAGTGAAGCTTGGTGGTTGCCGTGAGTCTCAAGGAGAGGGGGAGAGAGTAATAGAATAGATGGAACATGGGGCATTTTGAGATTGATGGAAGTGTTCTACATGATCTTCCAATGATGGATATAGGCCATGCTAAGTTTAATCAAAATTTATAAAGGTGTATGGTCCAAAATGTAAACCATAATGTAAATCATTGACCATGGTTAGTGGCTATGCTTCAATATTTGTACATCAATTGTAACAAATGTACCATCCACATATAAAATGTTATTAATAAGGGAAAGGGAATAAGGGGGAGGATGTTGAGTATATGGGAATCCCCTATATTCTGTACATGCCTTTACTGTAACCTAAGCTTCTTTGAAGACAAAATGAAAAAAATAAGACACTGGGGAAATAATCGGAAGAAAATGTCAATGTACATACAAAATAACATATCTTACAGTGATTAAAGACATAATGTCAAAATTTTATATTTTTTATTATTCCATTTTTTAAAAAATGTATTTTATTTGTTATTTTAAAACTAGCATAATTATTTCATTTTCTTATTAATTGTATTCAGTTATTTTGTTGGCTTTGTTTTGAAGAAGTTTTGGATCACAGAAGGGTTACAACTTGGCAGGGGAGGATCATTGTTGTGGAGTGTCAGTGATGGGGGATGCATGGGAGGAGGTTCACCTGGGGCATACCTATAAGGCATATAAATGTGTTCAAGTGTTCATGGGGTATTGTCATCATGGGTGGACATTCACACAATAACTTAAAAAATATCAAATTCCCTTCCTGGGGAGCTCTGCCACATTTTCTAATGGAACAGCAAGAATCCCCTGAGTATAAGGGCAGTGACTAGTGAAGGAAGATGGACCATTGACGGGCCCTTAATAGTGATGACAGTACTTATGAAACTTTACTATTGAAATAGAAATTTAGCCTATTATTATACAGTGCCTAAGGGTTACCTCCTGAAAGCCTCCTTGTTGCTCAAATGTGGCCTTTCTCTCAGCCAAATTCAGCATATAAATGCACTATCTACCCCCCAGTGTGGATTATGACTCTTGGGGATGAGCCTCTCTGGCATCAAGGGATTACTACCAAGCACCAACTAGCAATGTGACTAGAACAAGACCTTGACCAAAAGGAGGAAAAGGTAAAGACAAATGAGTTTATATGACTAAGACTTCAAAGTGAGTCAAGAGGTCATTCCAGAGGTTATGCTTATGCATGTCTCAGCAGGATCTCATTGACTGCCACAGTAAATGTTTCCTCAAATAGTGGAGACATCCAGACACTATAGGTAGGGCAGACAGCTCTGGAGTTTGGTGCCCTGCCAGTGGGCCCTACTTGGGAATTTATGCTCCCCAGTGTGACAGAGTTGGACTCAGTTGTGGTTTCCCTACACATGGCTCTTCTGCCCCTTCTATTTGACCCTATAATTAGTGCTACAGTTGATAGGTGCATGTCCAAGAGACTTAAATCTTTGGGCTGTCCATGTGCCAGCTGGGCCATGAATCTCAACAGAGTTGCAACACTTATTCTCCAGTTCACTGGACTCACTCAGGACAACTAACAAGGAGATGATGATGGACAATGTCCATCCCAAGGAACAGAGAGTCTGCAACTATAAGCAAGATAGCCCCATCCATCTGCTCTATGGGATCTAAGCCCTCTCTCAATTAGAGGCGAAGTGAACATCACCATCCCAGAATCCTCAGGATTGGGGAATAAACAATGGACTAGAGTAGACTTCCTGGTAATCTAGTATAGACTTATTGTGATTCTAGCAATGGAAGAACTTTTATCATTGATATGGAGACAGTGGTCTCCGGAGGTTCTGAGGGGAGGGAGAGGCAAAAACAGGTGTAATATGGGGACTTTTTTTGGGACTTGGGAATTGTCCTGAATGACATTGCAATGACAGATACAAGCCATTATATATCTTGTCATAACTTATAAAATTGTGTGGGAAAGAGTGTAAACTACAATGCAAACTATAATCCATGCTTAGTGGCAATGCTCAAAATGTGTTCATCAATTATAACAAATGTACCACACTAATGAAAGATGTTGTTAATGTGGGAAAATGTGGGAGGGGTTGGGAGTGGGGCATATGGTAATCTCCTTATTTTTTATGTAACATTTATGTAATCTAAGTATCTTTTTTTAAAAAATTAAAAATATATTAAAAAAACAATGCAGGAACAAAAAGTGAATAATACATATCATTTTCCTTTCAGAGCTTTCATAACTAGTAAAAATAACAAATACATAAATAAGCATGGAACAATAAAAAATGTACTCAAATAGATTGATGTGAAATGCTTTTTAGATGCAGAGGAAAGGGTAGTTATTTAGGTGGTTTGAATGAGATTGTAAACTTTAAGCATGAGTAGGAAATCACAATTTGGAGAAGTTGACAAATTATATTCTAGGTAAAAGGGACAACATGAATCAGTATTACACAGAGAACATGGCCAGTTTGGGGAATTGTGCTAGTAATTCATGAGAAATATATCATAAGAGTGAGGAGTTACTGGATATGATGTTAGCTGGCTTTCAGTTGTGAAGAGCCTTATGTGTTGGAATTCACTTTTATTGGAACTCAAAATCCAACTAGGACAGGTTTTAGAAATATGATATTTCCTTGAGTTTCATATTTTACTGGAAAAAATGCATGTGGATTTTCATGCTATTATATAATAAATAAATATTTTTATTTTTAAAAAATTGCCAAATATATAGGTAAAAATTGCCATTCCTAGAATAAATACGATTGTTTTTTATCTGATTTCACATACAGATCACATGATGCTGAGTAAGCTTTGAGCATTCGAAACCATAGATGCAAATAATGACATAGTCAACAATAAAAAGCATAATAAGATATTTTTGAAGGGGTTATCAAGATCAGACATATGTTTGAGAAAGTTAACTCTGGGGATAGTAAAGACTATAACCTTCATTTTGGGAAATTAGGAATTTCATGTTACAATAAAGACTATTGTAAGAGACAGTTGATGTTTGAACAAAAATAGTATAACTTGAGAAAAGGAACAACTTTGTGAGAATTTACAGGATAATGGGCTTCTCCCTAGAATTAACTGAATATTTATGTTTTATAAAATGTTGATTTTCCAACAACTGGCTCAGATAACTTTGTACATAGAATGTATTTCCCTCTGGGATACACTCATTCACTTCTTGGTCTGTTTTGTGACAATCACCGTTGGAGAGAATTGTATAAGATAATACAGGCAGAGCACATTTAGCTCCAGAGATTCTTCTTCATTCTTCAATAATGATTAACTATTTACATACCAAGTCTGAAAACTGCCTATTTACATTACCTTAATTTGTAGTAATGTATTTAATTATTTGTTTGGACAGAAAGACTAAAGGGAATAATTTGGAACTTTAAAATTATTGACGTGTTAAAGAGGCCAAAATCTGGTTCAAAGATTAGGTATTATGCCATGGAATAATAATGTAACAAGCTCTTTATACACAAATACATTTTCACAAAAAGGAAGTAAAAGATTTATGTTGCTCATACTCTACAAAAGAAAAATGGATTATTTTCCAAATAAAATCAAAGTATTTATTAACTACATATAAAACAGACCTTCCTTTTACCTCTGTGTTTTCAACTACTGAAGTTCACTACTGGGCCCAAAAGAACTCATGTAAACAATAAAATCTGTTTCCCAATTTTCCCCATAAACCCACTTTCTTAAGTGACAGAGAAAGAAATAGCACAACTGCTGCTTAAATCCTGCTTTTTAAAGAGGGTGACATAAATCACGTATACTGAGAATATGAGGATGTTTAAATGCCTTACTTATCTTCCATTAACAGTCAGTTAGCCTGAGGAGAAAACTTTTAGTAGAAGGTGTGGGAGGAATTGTCAGAATGCTTACAGGAGGTGGATCAAAAAGTAATAATGATCTCCATGCCAAAATGCCTCCTACTCCCCAAATCCCCATGAAATCTCTACAGTCCCTGAGTTAAGCAGATGTGATTCTATATGCTTGAAGCAGAGGGAAGAAGGAAAAAGAAACAAACAACAAAAACAACAACAAAAATCAGAACTGGCAATTTGAAAAGAATTCACTGAGGGAGGAAGAACCAACTTTAACATTACAGAACAGCAAATGACTGAAACTAAGTGAGAGAAAGGTCTTTACATAGCAATGACTTAAAATCTTAATTGGAGTCAGGAAAATAGTGCTGGTCTTAGTCCATAAGAGAGAAGATATGCAAAACAGTTACATTAGAGACATACCTTCAATTTCCATTTCAACAAAACTTGTTAGCACAGAAAACATGAGTCAGTTAATAACAAGAGGACTGATGTTTTACTGAAGCTATAAATCCAACTTTTCTCATAAAATATGGTTTTCCAAATAGTAGGTCAAGATATACCTGAAATTTATATAATCCTTATATTGTTATATTAGCTTTTACAACCTGGGTATGTTCACCTGACTCCATTCCAGATCATTGCTTGCTAGAAGTTAAGAGGGTGAAGTATGAAGTTGAGGTTAAGAGCTCTAGTTCAGTAGAGGTTGGAATTTTAGAAACACGTTATTCAATCTGTGAAAGCTATTAGACAAAGTATTGAGCTTTTGTGTTTTTTTTTTTAATGAAATAATTAAAGATTCACAGAAAGTATCAGAGAAATATATAGGGGAGTCCAGTGTACCATTCACCCAGATTTCCCCACTGTTAACATCTTGCATAAAAATAGAACAATTTCAAAACCAGGATTGACAATGGCACAATTTATACAGTGAATTCAGCTTTCACCAATATACATGCAGTCATTTGTGTGTGTGTGTATATATATGTTCTGTGTAATTTTATCACATAGCTCATATAAATACCACCACAATCAAAATACTGAGCTGTATTATCACTTGAAGACTCCCTCAAGTTACCCCTTTATAGTCATATCCACCCCCTTCCCAACATTCCTAACCCCTGGCAACCACTAATATGTTTCTCATATCTATGAATTTGTTGCTTCAAAAATCTTATATTGATGGAATCATAAAGTAAGTAAAATTTTGAGGCTTTCTAAAATAAAATTTTATTGAAGTATATCATTCATACATGAACATATATACATAATAAGTGTATAGTAAAATTTGTGAATTTACAAAACAAACGTGCATATCATCATTCAAGGCTCCCATACATCTTCCCACTACCAACACCTTGCATTGTTGTGAAACATTTCTTACAAACTATGAAAGACCCTTGTCAAAATTTTACTAATAACTATAGTCCAATATCTTACAGACTGTTTTTTAGCACATTATAATTTGCTTGATGTTCATCCAAATTGCTGAAGTTATTAATAGTGTGTTCCTCTTTATTGCTGAATAGTTTTACATGGAATGAATATGCCACAAATTGTTTGACCATTCATCCATTGAAGGGCACTTGTGTAGTTTTCAGTTTGGCAATATTACAAATAAAGCTGCTATGAACATTCATATACAAGTTGCTGTATTATTGCAAGTTTTTATTTTTCTGTGATAAATGTCCAAGAGTTTTTATTTATAAAGTTTGTAAATCCATTTTTATTTTTAAAAGAAACTTCTAAGATATTTTCCAGAGTGGCTGTAGCATTTTAAATTCCCACCAACAATGTATGAATAACCAGTTACTCTGCTTCCTTACCAGGATTTGGTTTTACTACTTTTTATTGTAACCATTTATATAGATTTGCAGTGTTATCTCATTATGGTTTGAATTGCATTTGCCTAGTGGGTAATAGCTTTGGGGTCCAAAGGGTGGAATGTGGTGGTTTGAAGCTGTACGTAGCCCAGAAAAGTGTGTTCTTACATCTACTCCATTCCTGTGGTGTGAACATTGTAACTATGATGTTTTGATGAGGTTACTTAAGCTAAGGTTTGGCCCATCTCAATCAGGATGGGTCTTAATAAGTGGAATGAAATGAGTCCTTGTAAGTGAAATGAAATTCAGACAGACAGAGGGAAAGAAAAGCCATAGGAAGCTGTCAGAAACTGAAATTCAATGGAGTCCAGAATAGAAGGAAGAGGCTGGTAGAGGTAACCATGTGCATTGCCATATGACAGAGGAACAAAAGTTCAAGAATCGCAGACAGCCAGTCCCAGAATACCATCATCTTTGTGGATAAATTATCACCTTGATAATGCCTTGATTTGGACATTTTTCCAGCCTCAAAACTGCAAGCTAATAAATTCCCATTGTTTAACCTGACCCATTTCATAGTATTGGCTTGATCAGCCCAGGAAACTAAAACAGCTAATTATGTTGAACATCTTGATGCATGCTTATTTTGCATCTGTATATCTTTTTCAATGAAATGTTAATTCTTATCTTTGGGTCTTATATCTAGCAAACTTGCTGAACTGACATTAGGTCTAGGATTTTTTTCTTGTTTATTTGTTTTTAAGATTCTTTGTTATTTTCTACAAGGAAAATGGTGTCCCCTGCATATAGGGACAGTTGTATTTTTCCCTTTCTGATATGTTTACCTTTCTTTTTCATGCCCTATTGCATAGGCTAGAGTTTTCAGTATTTTGTTAAATAATAACAGCCAGATTTGACACACTTGCATTGTTTCCAATCTTAGAGGAAAATCAGTCTTTCCCCATTATGTATGACGTTAGTTATCTTTTTGTTGTTATCTTAAACAAGTTGACAAAATTTCCTTCTATAGCTCCTTTGTTGACAGTTATTATCATGAATGGGTGTTGGCTTTTGTGAAATGCTTTTTCTGTATCACTTGATATCACATGATTTTTCTTTTTTAGCCTATCTGTATGGCAAGCATCGATTGATTTTTGAATGTTGAACTAGCTACATATATATGGAATAAATTCCATTTGGTAGAGTTACATTATTCTTTCTATACATTTCTGGATTTGATTTGCTTTTATTTTGTTGAGGACTTTTATGTGTAAGTTCATTAAAGACATCGGCCTGTAGTTTTCTTTTTTTGCACTACCTTTGGCTTTATACAATTAGTTGGGAAGAGTTTATTTAATTTTTACCAACTCATTGCCCCCTATCTGTTAAATGCAGTTAATCATCTTTCCTCATATTGAAAATGGGGACAATAAATTTTAAAGTTAATGAAAATATTTAAAGGCAAATATTTTAAAAAGTAATAACCTAGAATCTGGAAAAGAGAAGATATTCAATAAGTGAAATTCAGAGGTGTTTATATTGATCTGATACCCAGAGCACTGAGGAAGAGATCTGAAACTTGAGTGTCCCTCCTTTCTGCACTCTGCAAGTGTCATGTTCCATCTGCTTACAGGCCTTACCCCCAATAGCCATCATCTTATAACATTTGCCCCATGACCTGCATAAGTACCATTATTAGGGATTCAAAAAAATTGAAGAGTAGATCTTTTTTATAACAAAAGATATAGATTTATCCAATGTGGAAACACCAAGACAAACTGGGAGATTCTGATAAGACAAATGAGAACAACTCATACAATGATGCTAGGCAAGAATAAAGAGAAGAAAAAAGAAATTGAGAAGAA
The DNA here is from genome assembly GCA_029593785.1 of Cabassous unicinctus. Lineage (NCBI taxonomy): Eukaryota > Metazoa > Chordata > Mammalia > Cingulata > Chlamyphoridae > Cabassous > Cabassous unicinctus. The sequence continues at coordinate 82,419 of JAQZBX010000608.1, read as the reverse complement.
TTAAGAAATGGAAATTGCAAAGCCTGTCCTGGACCCAGCAATATAAATATCACCTGGGAGTTAAGTTAAAAATGCAAAGCCTCAGGCCCCAACGCAGACTTACTGAATCAGATTCTGCATTTTAACAGGATCCCAGGTGATTCCTATGCACATTAGTTATCGATAAAACAACAGCTTAGAAAACAGAAGACAGAAACTGAAACAGTACACACACATATACATGTAATTCATTTTGGCTTCTCCATTTTTATTTATTCTCTTCTGTGTTAGAGTTATGGAAATAATGGTTCTACTAACTAGCTTAGAATGAGACTTTAAACTGATAAATATACTGCTGAACTATTTAGAAATTTTCCTCTTGCTTTTATTTGTAAAGTTTGTGGTTGTCAAAATAGTGCTCATAGCTTGAAAACAAAATACTAGTGATAAATACTCAGATTCAAAATTTAAAGCTTTATTAAATTAGTTGGCAAGTACTTGCTATTCTTATCTCCAAAGAAATGAACAAAAGGGAAGAAATTGAGTTATTCTGTACTTTTGGGTAATGCATGTCATTTATTGGTATTGGCAGTTAACAATTTCAAAAATGTTCTCCATTTCAGTTCTCTTTTTTTCCCATGAATGAAGCATAACAAGGAGAGGTAAAGGCAATTTATGGGACTGAGAACCTGGGATGGGAAGTGTAGAGGTAAGATAAACGTATTAAGCAAAATCATGCATATATTGATATGAGTCTTGTCTTTAAAATATCTAGAATCAAACTAATTAAATCACTATTGGCATGTTTGTAAAGGAATTATATTAAAATGTATGAACTTAAGGATAATATAAATTGTTCTGAGTGAATTGCATCCCGCCATTGGATTTTCTGTTTCATATAAAAACTCGTCCAAATAAAATGGAATTATCACTCAAATTTTCCATATTCTCATTTTCAGTGTTACTCATTTTCATCCTAATCTTATGGTGGTCATTCTGGGAAATAAGAGTTAGAATAGCAAGGTTCTCCTAACGTTTTAAGTTAGAATTCCTATGGAATCAATTGGTTAAACTTTTAGAAGAGTAAACAACTATTATACTTCATGTTTCTTCTACAGTATAGAGGTTGGGGTTGGGGAAGGGTATAGAATTAGTGTCAATTCTTTAACAGTAACCTTGAAATAGGACTACATCTCCACAAAATCAAATATTTCATATTTCAAATTCCTTTTCTGTTTAGCAAATCTAAAGTGTCTATTTCTGATCCAAAACTATTTCCACAAATGACCCTGAAAATATTTGTGTGTCAGTGTCACTTAGCGTTTCCAACCACAGCTTCAATAACATGCTGGGTGATGATGGGATTTTAATACTAATGATATCAGCTTTTCTATCCTGCAGGGATTCAAAATCATACATTCAATTCCCTTCTCATGGCAGTTTTCCCCTTTAACTAAAACAAGCAACTTATTCACATCCTTATAGACTCTCATTTAGAGATGCAATAATTTCTCGAAAATAAAAACATGAATTGAAAACCCTGTACCTTGAGCTTAGCCTAACTCACAAGTCTTTAAATGCACAGCTTGCTGCAAAAACAAAATGTGACAATCACACCTCAGTGTTGTTTAAAAGTATGCCAATTTTAATACTCTTGTGGAATTGCTTGCTTTGTTTCTCACAGCAACTCCTTTGCTGTTTTTTGTTATTGAAACCTAGTTCCTTAAATTTACTATATACAGCATTACCTCTTCTCCCCCATTTTTGCTGTAGATGAGCCATTATTTTTAAAGCAATGAAAGCATCCACGGTATGTATTTCAGCATATGACTGCTAAGAATAATTATAGAAACTTGAGATAAATAATAGATATCATGAAGCAGCACTTCTCTACAATATCCACACCATATAATAATCTCACCTTCATGACCAACAGGAGATAAGGGCCCATACTTCACCAGAATTCCCACTCTGCTGATGAGCAGTTTCAATGAATAGAAATTATTTCTCTATATTGAACTCTTCCTGTTCCTCCCATCCACTGGTTCTTACCTCTTAGAACTAAACAAAAAAAAAGTTTACTCTCTCATACAAATGACAACTCCTCAAATATTTGTTAACTATTGGAGGTGTCTTCCTTCTCTAGGCTTAGGATCTTTTGTTTCTTATTTGACAGATATTCATTGAGTGAATTCCTGCTATGTAGTATGTACTTAAAAATATTTGCTGGATAATGTCATCATCTTCAGATTTTGTTTGGTCATTGTAGCAGTTTGGCATTATTTATGAATTCCAAAAATAGATGTTGGGTTATGCTTGTAAACTGGTCTGTTCCTTTGGGCGTGATTAAATTATGATTAGGGCTTTGATTGGGCCACGTCAGTAGGACATTGAGTGCCCCCCCCCCTTTGGTGGGTAGGAACTCAGATAAAAGACATGGCAAAGGACAGAGTTGGAGTTCTGAAGCTGAGTTTTAATGCTGGAACCAGGGGAAGTAAGCACACAGAGAAGCTTGGTTGTACGGAAGGAGAGAAGGCCCCGGGAAGAGATGAGCCATTCATTGATAGTCTACAGCTGGCCTTGTGGAGAGAAGCAAGCCTGTGTCAGCAGCCATTTTGCTCCAACATGTGGCAACAAACTTCAGCGAGGGAAGTAACTTATGCTTTATGGCCTGGTAACTGTAAGCTTCTATCCCAAATAAAAACCCTTTATAAAAGCCAACAGATTCCTGGTATTTGACATCAGCACCCCTTTGGCTGACTAATACAGTCATTTAGAGTAGAATTAAAATTTCCCTTAATATGGTCCCTATTCTTCTATTTTTTAAATTTGAGTTTATGATCATTTGAAAAACCTTGGATTTATCTTTGTTCAATTTTACTCCATCCATTCCAAAATTTATTCAAATAATGAATTCAGTAATTTGGTGCATTAGCATGATATCTGAGCTCTGTAATTACCAAATTCAATAAGCAGGCTATCTATGCTTAATCAATATCATGATAAAAATGTTGAAGGGGCCAACTATAGAACAATGAGGCAGTAGGTATCTAATCATTGACCTTTCAGTATTATTTGTCAAAGTTAATGTTTTTAATTGTGCCCATGTATATATATTACGAGAATATATTAAAATTTCCAGGGAGCAGATGTAGCTCAAGTGGTTGAGCACCTGCTTCCCATGTATGAGGTCCCGGTTTGATCCCTGGTACCTCCTAAAAACAAAACAAACAAACAAAACAAAAAAACAGCGCTCATTGGGAAGCAGATGTAGCTCAGTGGTTGAGTGCCTGCTTCCCATTTATGAGGTCCTGGGTTCAATCCCTGGTAACTCCTAAAAAATTTTTTTTCCATAAAATTCCAAAATATAATTCAAACAAAGAAAAAATATGAGTTCAGCAAGTCTTGCTCTTATTGAATTAATGCAGTTCATAGTACTTCTAATATTCTTTTCTGACTCCTCCAATAGATTTTGTTTATTAGCTCATTTTATTGTTTTTCTGGAGATGCTCATTATACATAATTTATAATTCTCAGAATCATATTTTTGAAAACTGTAACATTGGTCCACTTTCATCTTTGGTTCTATCTCCATTTCCCATGATTTCTATAATATATGCAATAGTTGTGTGATATGTATATAAATATATGTGCATGTGTGTGGATGCATATATGTGTGTATATATATATGTATGTATGTATGCATGAATCTTACACTATTCCATTAGTACCTAGCTACTAATAACTAATAGGTTATTATAGGTAGCATCTGGAACCTCCATTATGCTTGTGTTGCCTGAGCATCCAGTTTTGCCAGAGCTTCTTTCTCTTAGTACTAGTTCTACTCTGTTCTACTTCTAAGCCCTTGTTTCAGTGTATGTCAGTCACTTTGCCCAACCATTGTCCCCCACGCCCCCCACACCACCCACATTCCTCACTCAGAACCCACTACTGGCCCCAAATAATGAACTAACTGCCCCCAACCATCCTCACCATGCTTAAATCCCTAGTTTGCTTCCCCTTTCATAAACATTTGCTTTAAACCAACCAATCCTTGACTTTTGCAGAAAACCTACTCACTGCCATCCCTGAAGGAAAGTAAAGGCACAACCCCACGGGTCCTTCTCTGCCTGCTGTGTGCTTCCCACCTGCTGGTTGAGCTGCTGGTGCTCCTTGTTGTTACCTCGGAGTTCCCTCTCCCTACAAGACTTGTAAGTAACAAACTACTTTGTTTCATGAATTATTGCTTCTGGCTCCCCATTTGTGTCCTAGCTGACCTCCACCGGAACCCAAATTTAAAATCCTACTCAATCAATTTTAAACAAGAAGTCTCTTTATAGAAACTCACCTGTTTCACAAAGCAAGATAGTCAATGTTTGTTTGTTTCAATTTAAAGAATTTCTTTTATGTAGCAAAATAAAACTGACTTCCTTTTTATTTTGTCTTCTGCAAACATTGCCCCAGTTATTGGTCTTTCATTTTTTTTGTGATGGAAGCGAAATTTAAAAGCCTTCCCTGTTTATGGCACCACTGGCTCACTTCTAAATCTAATCTCATTGTCAATATCCTTAGACTTTTAGGGAAGTGTTCTCTTCTTGCTTGTATGTTTCTTTCTTCAGTTTTTTTAAATCTGAACTGGTTAGAACAACAATCTACTCTACGTGTTACCCTAAATGTATTTAGCTGATTGCTTTTCCTTTTAGTATCTCATTAACATTCTTTGATATTTATATTTTTAACATTGGTTTTAACAAACAATTGATTATCAGCCTATTTCTTTTTATTTTCTCAGGCCCTTGTGCACTGCCTATTTTTCTATAAAATACTTAGCATATTTCTGTAAGTATGTATGCACGGATATGGTGGTGCATTTCAATTTTCTACTTATTTTTGTAAATCATGGTCATTTTGTGCCAATGAAATAGTTCCACACCCTAATGTATCTCTTAGTTATTGTTAATAAGGCTTATCAGATCTTCAATATCTTGGCTTCTCAGCCTAGCAAATTGGGAAAAAAAAAAAAGAATCTGTTCTTCTGCTTTAATTGAATGTAATTTCCAGTCAAACTTGCTTAAAATTTATCATTTCCCATGTATGTGTTCCTTCTCTGGCAGTGGAATGAATCTAACACATCAATCAAAAATTTGCTAGACTGTGTTTATCATCACCCTAATAATCAATCATCACTAAGTTCACTACATATTTATCTTGACTGGGTGGCTGAGCTTCAATAATAAATTAACCATAACATTTAAATGGCTTAAAAACAATGAAATAAAATATTTGTTTCTTGCTCATGCTATATGTCCCTCTAAAAGAAAATATTCCCTACCTAAAATTCATACTGAACCAATTTATCAATTAAGTGTGGGGGAAGAATAAAGATAATTTTAAAAAGTGCAAATTTGCTAAAATTTACTTAGGGATACTGCTTCTCAAAAAGAGCAAGAGAACTATATGGGAAACAAAAGAATCAGTTGCTACAATTGTATTTCAGAATATTTATTTAGGAAAAAAATTAAATATGTAAGATATAGTGCCAATCTTTTTCATTCAAATGTATAATTACTTTTTGAGTTTTTACTTTTTATTTCAAGGACTCTTGTAGGTGAAAACAGTATTAATGGCCCCTTTTCTTTTTTGTGTTTTTCTTTACCTATACATCTTACTGGTAAGCTATAGTTTATTCACTTCAGTAAATGTCTATATAAAGACAACTAAATAACTAAATGTTTTTCATGGTCCTCAAGTTCAAATAACTTTCTTTGTATTAAAAACTATAAAATTTCATTAATTCTTACTAAGTGGGATCCAAAGTTTAAGAAAATGGTTTTATCTAGTGCCTCCCAAACACTGCTTAAAGAGTGGGGAAAGACTAGAAGGATAGAAAGGGAGATCTTTTGGATTTCTAAAACTATTTATGGCAAGTACATATTAAACTATGATTACAACAAAACACTCAATTCTCCACGATATACCATCAGTAGGAGTCCCCTTTACTTGTACCTGAAAAGAGTCATTCATCTAGACGTGGAGAAGTTTATTGAAGGAAATTTTCCTTTGATTATAACTAGAATATAAGGTCAATGAAAACAATGAATGTTGTATCTTTTTTCTCCCTCTGGTATATAGTCAGCACCTGGAAGAGTGCCTGATATACAAAACACACAGTTGCATGAATAGATGAAATAATTCATGAATAAATGAGGGACAAGACACAGGAGAGTGAATAAAGGGTCCTCAGGATATTGCAGAGGAGAGACCCCATGATGATAACTGTACTGAGGTACAGTGGGTAGCCCATCCTGTTTATAATAGGTCAGATGTTTCTAAAATGGTATTTTTCAGCAGGATGAAATTGATAGAATAACTAATACAATAGAATGTTTTGAGAGATCATGTAATCAATATGCAAACGTTTTGGATTGAATTAAAGACATGCATATATGAAAACCAAGCAAACTAATGAGCAGACTAATTAACCACAAAAAAAATATAAAAGAGGGGAGAAGGCAAGAAGGGAAAAAAAATAACTAAGCCCTCATGTTCCACAGTAGAAATTCAAAATGTAGCCCCTCCCCTCAAATACTAGCATATTATCAAGAGTCCAAAATAATCCACTAAAAGAGATAGAAACAATTGTCTGAGAAATAATTGGGGGGGAATGCTGTTTTTCAAAATAAACTTTAAAAACATATTTTACAGTTTTTAGCATATGCAAATATTACTGATAAAAGTAAAAGCAAATAAATAAAGTTGGTTGGTGGGCTTGAAGATGGCTTCAGCTTTTCTCCCTCACCGCAAGAAAGTGTCTGCATTCATTTTCCTTTGGAACCAGCACCACTTGTGGTATTTTCTTCTTGAGGTTAGCAACGTGATTCTTTTAACCTTCTCATGATTGCAAAACCTCATTATTGTTCCACCAGAAATTGATGTGCTAGTTTTTTTAAATATTGAAAATGTCTCATAATTGGTGGGGGATCCAGTGCTATCCCTTGACTATTTGTTTATATCCTTTCTAATAATTTTTCTGTCTGTCATGCTGCTGAGGAGTATCATTAACTGTCTTAAAATAGTATTCTTCCTATATTCTATCCTGAATTTTTTGCTGTATCCAGTTGAAGCATAGTACTTATGCTTTAAATTTCTTTTGTGTCAATATGTCTTAGTTTGCTTGGCTTCTATGACAAATACCACACAATGGGTTGGCATAAACAATGGATGTTTATTTTCTCATGGTTTCAGAGGCTAGAAGTCCAAAATCAAAGCGTCTTATGGCCATGTTTCATCCCCAAAGTCTGTAGCATACTGGTTACAATCCTTGGGATTCCTTGACTTGCATCACTACCTCCTTGATCTCCTCCTTTGTCTTTATTTCCTGGTTTCCCATGACTTCTGGCTTCAGGCTCCTCTATGGCTCTTTCTGACTTCTGGCTTCCAGATTTTTCACTTAATAAGGCTCTAGTAATATGGATTAGGACTCACCATTAACTAATAATAGCATCTTCAAAAGGTCCTATTTACAAATAAATTCACACCACAGGAACATGGATTAAGATTAAGAACTTGACTTTTTAGCTAGTACACAATTCAGTCTACCACATAAGTCAAACTTCATTACAAGTGTAACTAATTGATAACCAACACAATCAGGAATAAAAACTTAACACTTATTTTTCTGGTCATTGAAATGCATAACCTGGGACACTTATTTCCTGAGATTCAACATTTCGACTTTCCATTTCCTATTTACTCCTTCCCCTCAGGTTTTATGTATAATACAGTAAGAAAGTCCATCTGTCCAAGCATGTAAGTCCATCCTTACATTCAGCTCTCCATATCCAATTTCTCAGGAGTCTATTCTTACTACTTTTAATTGGTCAATTATTATTGATCTATTTGTTCTTCAGTCCTTGAAAAATCTCCCTTTAACTCACTTTGCATCCCAATAATTCTCTAATCAGCGGTTAAAATCCAAATCTGATAGCCACTTTTCAACCTATACCTTGACTTGACAACTTCTCTGTGGCATTTGATGCTCGTAATCACTCCCTTTCCTTTAAATTCTCACTTCATAATTTCCAGGACACTGATTTTTTTTCCTGCTCCTCTAGCTATTTGTTCTCAGTACTCTTCCTGGCTCTTTTTCTTCATTTAACTCCCTTTACTTCCACCATTATCGTCTCCCTAACTGATTTCCCCCATCTCCACAGCCTTAACTGGCACATGCATTTTGTTTACTCCCTGGTCTGTTTCTTAAGATCAGGGGCCTCCAGAATGTCCATGTAAGAATTTGGCTGTCCTACAGACTCTTCAAACTGAACACATCATTTTACTCCAATTGCTTCTCCCGCTGGACTCTCTATCCTGTCTCAGAAACCCCGAAAACTGTGAGTCATTCTAGTCTTCTCTCTTTTTCTCACATCCCTCATTACAAGGTCACTTCATTCTATTAAGAATTATGCTTTTCTTTCATGTCAATCCACTCCTTTCCATTGCTAGTGCAGATCCTTTAGGTTTGGTCTCGAGGGACACTTGTAATTGGAATCCCAACTGTGTGCCAATTAGTAGTACATCTTAAAGCAAATCCATCTCTTTTTAAGTATCAGTTTTCCTATCTGCAAAGTGGGGATAATAATTGTGTCTAAGTCAGAGAATAGTTAGTGTTATGTGACACATGTAAATGCTCTTAGCACATTGCCAGACCCTAACACTACTTTTACTATTAAGGAGGTAGAAAATTAGCAAAGGTCTTTGTAAAATAAAAAGTGTAGTTCAGAGAAGAAGGGAGCTATGGAAAGAAGAATTTGGTGTCTTAGAGGTGGTTGCCCACTCAGGGTTTGGAGGCCTTTCCTCTCATCATGGCCTGTGACCCTGCTATGGAGCTTTCCCTTCTCTCCTGACTGTGGCCCTAATTCTTGGCATCACATTTATTTCCTTTCTTCTCTTTGAGGAAAACTTATTCCAGATTTACTTTTTTTTTTCTTTTAGGTAGATTACCTTGGGTAATATTTTCAAATATTGCTGTCATAACTTTTATAGCAATTGCCTTTCTACAAGTTAGACTAGAAAGTGAATTTCTGTCAAACCAGATTTTCTCATTGAATCCTAATTTAATTCACGGATGTGTTCCCACCTTGCTGATGACAATGTGAAGTGGAAGATGCCAAGACTACAGCTTCAGCTATCATCAGCACAAATCAGGAAGAGTCAGCGATGCAGGCATCAGCTCTTCACATAGCATTTTCTTTTTTTTTTTTTTTCTGGGATGCAACAGATGTGAATAGCAGGGGAACTACTTTTATGTCTCTAGCAGCATTCCATTAATCTAAGTCTTCAGGGAACACATTTCCAACCTTTTCTAATTCCTCTTTGGCCAGTATCTTTAATGTGAATTGTTAAATAATGGGGGTATACAGGCATATATTCTCCCCAACAAATATATGCTGTGGAAAGTTACACCTTTAAACTCACAGTAAAGAAACCAATTCAGATATAGGAAAATCAATCCAAAAATATGTTGTCTTAAATATCAGATTTAGTTTAGTTTCAACTATGGCTAGAACGAAAACTGCTTTATAATTCAGTTTTGCAGTGCCATTTTTCATGTTAATTATACATTAGATAAAAAGAATGTCAAGGAGTGCACACTCTAAACCTGTTCATGTACATGTCAGTTTGACTTAACTTTTCCCTCAGTTCAAGCTTTTTTACTGAAACTGTCTCATCTTTCCAGAAAATATTAGTGTAAAATGCTGCAATTAAACTAACAAAATGGTGCTTGAAGGTTCTGTAACCTTTAGCAATCCCCAGAACATTTTAAGCTACTCTGAAAAATAACAGAACTACTGAATATTCTGCCCTCACATAGGCATATGGGCCTCCCCAGTGTCTCAAATCATAGGAAATTTTTCATTTTACCCCCACAGCTTCAGCTAATGCATGTAATAGAAATGGATATTAAAAATCTATTCTCATTTATTGTAATATGAATGCAAGCCGAGAAAACAGTAAAAATCTGCAGTGTCTGCACATTTCCCAGCACTCTGGTTTGTGGGAGAGTAAGAATTATTTATGGGCATTCTGGCACAGCTCTAATATTTAAAGGGCTACAAGTCTTTCTCCATCAAGAACTGCAGGTTTAAAAAATGTCCTATAGAGATTTCCATAAATTAACCTTCTTAAAAATAAAGGGGGTAAATGCCTGCCTTTACATGGATTAAAAAGAATTTAGATGTGTGATGTTGACTTAAGCCTTTTATATATGCATTTCTTTATATTAAGTTACCATGTGGCTTTATTAAAAAGAAGTAGAGGTAGCTAGCTTAATAGGAGAGATTAGAGACAATATTCTTGCACTCCAAAATCCCTAAAATCTTTGTTTATGCCTGTAGTTCTTTGTTATTTGTTCTATACATACACAGAAACATACAAAAAGGAGGGAAATAGCAATGTTCTTAAATAAACTTGCTTAAATTTTTAAAAATATTCCAGAGGTAGGGTATTCATATTTTTCTAATTAAAGAACATGTTCCTTGGTCTATTGGAATAAAAAATATTCTGCTTCCTCATTGAATATAAATGTGGTCAATTTCTGCCTTACCATTTCATGTCACTAGAGGTGACTCACTTCTTTTTCAAATTGAATTCCAGGACTATACAAGATTATTCAAAATAGATCTGCCCAATTGCCTGTGCTCAGGGACAGAACTCATGTGTTTCTATTAAAGAGAAAAAGATCTGGGTAAGCTAATGAGCCTTTCCGTCTTGAATCATACAATTGAACATTTGTGTACCAATATAATTTTCACAAGGAAGAAACTAGAAATCTCTACATAACAGGATAAGAAAATAGAATGGGTCAGGTAACTGTTTTAGGGTACAAGAAAATATATATCTGGAGAGGAGCAGCAATCTTGCTGAAGAAGGAGACTCTTATTATCCAGATGATAGAAACCCATGCTGATTGCCAACATCTTTAGACAGTCTGAGAAGGAGTAAATAGGTAGCTATAGAATTAAAATCTCAATTTCCATAGCCCTTAACAAATAGTAACTCCATTCACTGTAAATATCAATCTTCAGGGGAAGCTTCATAATATGGTATTAGAAGAAAAGCAAGACTCCCTAAACATATAGACGTTTTTGCTTATGGACATTTTATATTATACATTGTTTTTTTACCTTGTATTTGTAATAGAGGTTTCAAACATGGGTTCAAACTCTTTCAAGATGTAGTTTGAAAAAAAGACTTGGAAGAATATAAAAAATATATTCCAAGGCATTTCTTGGAGATTTGGTTCACCTATTTCCATTCTTCCTGTGCATGTCAACTCACAAAATAAATCCTGAGTAAGAATATGAGGTTTTCCCTCCAGCTTTTATAGCATCCATGCAGTCAGTTAAACCCAATAGCTGTCAGCTTGAGTGGACAGTTACCTACATTTCTGTCTTTGTTTCTATAGTTATACTATAAGGCAAATTCTTTAGTACATAACAATAAAATATTAGCAGAGAGGAATGTGAGCTCAGTACATGATCTAGAAATTAGCATTTTATCTGCTTTCAAGGCAAATTACTTACTATGTCTATCTTTTTTTCTCATATATATCATTGCCCTATTTAACAGGGACAATAAGAATATTTGAGTGTTGACTTTAGGATAAAACACATACAAATGCCCTGTATCATTAAAAGTTATATGCAATGTAAGTCTGAAACAGAATTTTAATATGTATCTAATGGACAAATAAACATATATCTGAGGACTGTCTGAAATCATATTTGACATTTGTAGAATTAAAGTAAAAATTGTTTAAGTATCAATGTGTTTGTTTCTGAAACGAACACATTGGATTTTATATTATTGTGGCACCGTTTTGGCTTTAACTTTCTACAGTTCTTTGATTATGTCTTTTCAAAAGTCAAAAAATATAAAATATAAGCAAATAGTATAAGCAAAGCCTACAATTACCATAATTTGCAGCTAATCTCTTGAATCCAAAATTTCAGAAGACGCATTTTACAATTAGACATTTTAACTGCTTACTTCATATAATTCATTTCAGCCATTACTGCCAAGAAATTGACCTTTACTAAGCAATGGTTCCACTTATCATTTGGAGGCCAGAGTCTCACTTTGTTTCCACAAATACTTTTATTGATTATATTCAATGTTTCTAATGAAAAGCATCCTGAGCTAAATAGGTTCTGTTTTGCCTAAATAAATTCTATGTGTCCCTTTATTCTTATGAAACTCCTTTGCCAAGAAATTTCCTTCCTGAGTATTCTGTATTTTCATGTTGTCTTGGCATTGATATTATATTGCTGAGTTGTTTGTTTTCTAGTCATACTTAAAGAAGTAGCTCTATGTAAAATGCTTTAATAGAAGGAGCTTCCCCGTTTGAGAGAATGGAATAAATTAACAAAGCACTTTATGTTGTTTCCTTCCTTGCTCTGTTTGGTCACTATTGCTTCCTCTGCTCAATTGATTTAATATAATCAGATATGGGAAGGATATGATTTGCACAAACTTCTTTGTGACCCCATAAAAAAGGAAACCTGCAATAAACAAAAAAATTGTAAATATATATATGTGTAAATATATTTCAGAATAATTAAAGTATTGTAAAAATACAATATAGTCAGAATAAGTATAAAACTAACTGTATAATTCTGTTGGATACACTTTGAGCTGGGAGTCCTTTGAAATCATGACTGAACAAAATGGGGTAGAAGTTTTCCTTCTTGGAAGATAAATTTATAGTAATGTAAAGGTGCAATAACAAATGAACAAAAGAACATTCATAGACCTAATCATAGCTGCATCTCTGTAGGAATCAAGTGGACATCTTTAGCCAGAATTATAGAAAAATAATCTTTGAATTAAATTTTCAGATGATGTCACTACCCTTCAATAAAAATTTAGAGTCAGGACATAAAAAGTTATGTAAATAACTTTGTTGCTTAGGTATGTTTGGCAATTTTCATAGTTCTTTTAAATAGGGAAACAATATCATATGGTATAATAGCTAAAATTAAAGATAAGTGAATCACAAAGGTAAGCATTCACAAATAGATGATTTAGATTAAGAAGCTGTCATGAGAGTTCATTCTGAATGCATAGATTGAGCTAGAAAAGTGTTGCTGGTTTTTTTTCCCCTAAGTTTCTTTGGTCTGAAATATACTCCTCATGTATTGCAGGAGTAGAATTTAGCTTTGGGTCTGTGCCTCAGCTGAGGACTGGAATGAGAGTTATTAAAGGAGTTGAAGATTGAGTGGATGACGGATGAGGCAATTTGCCCTTTCTATATCCACAAAAGCTTTCTTGAATCTACCCTTCCATCCTGAAAAGAAAGGCAGCAGACTCTCTGAAATGTGACATTTTCCAAATAGAACAATCTGTGAAATCCAATTACCATCTTATTCATTCACTCTTTCTCTCTTTCTAGCTTTTTCTCTTTCATGGTAACTAAAATCAGAGGTTTAGTTATAACCTCAACAGGGCAACCAATGTATAATTCCATTCCTCATTAATATTTGATGAAGCAGATTCTTTCAAATTTCCATCCAGTTTATGCGAAACCAGTTGCGTTTTATCTACCCTCTTAAATTATAAAATTCTGTACTGTGATAAATTTCAGAGACAAATGAAGCAGAAAAAGAGAAAAAGAGAATAGTTTGCAGTCAAAGAGTTTGCAGGGTGGGTATAATTTGCCCCAAGTGATACTGGGACATCCATGAGATACATCAATCGTGTATGTTGCTTTTTTTTTAGCTCCACCCCTTACAAAACATATTTATTTTCCATTTGAGCTGGTCAGATAGTTGGTTATGGCAGTGTCTGAGGTTTGTTAGTGAAAAATCTCGCAACGTAACTTTAATGGAGTGCACAGTAAGGTAGTCACCAATATTATTTTATTTTTCAAAGATTACCCAGGATGGGAGAAATGTCATAGACCTGACAAGCATAGCGATTGCTTTTCCCCTGGGTAATAAAACCAGCTGCATTTCTCTTGCTTTTGCCTGTAGTTCCTAAATGCAAAAGAAAAGCAATTATCATGTGAAATATTTGCCTAAGGTACTTTTCCTGCATTAGTCACCAGGCATCTATTTCCTTTCCATTGTGGGGTCTTTTGGAAGGAAAGAAAAATTTCAGGCTCTGCAAGATATGTTCCCAAAATGGATCTTTGTGAGACTTGGAGGATTTATTTTAATCTACTACCTTGACTCTATAATCTATAGAGAACTCAGTTTTTCCCTAATTATAGTAAGAGGGATTCCCATAAACTTGTTATTTTAAGGAAAAAAGTTTTAGAAATAAGAAAAATTCACACAGTAAGTCAGACACCTTCTAGCAGTTATTCTCTTTCATATCTGAAGCTTCAACTTAAAATCAGCATTTAGGACAGGTAATTAACTGATTTGAGGATTTATATACATTTGTTAAAGACATTTTTAAAAACTACTTACAGATGTTCCGTAGGTGTTTTCTCTTTGCTTCCAGCAGGAAAATTTACTTAGTGTGCTCCTGTTTCCTACATAATACACATAAGCAATATAACAAAAAAGGAAATTATGACCCAGCTTTTGGGTGTTACTATACTAAATCTCAGACTATAAATAGAAAGGATACTTAAATTATTTTTGGGAGAAATGGTAATGTTTGATCAGTTAGTGAAATATTCCATTTCAATTTTGGCATAATATATCAATAACTCAACTTTTTATTCATATTTGAATGGCCAATGTATTGGGATCTACTATGGGGTCTGGATCTCCAGCATCGAGCACACAGTTGGGCAAAACAGAGTCCTCAGTAAACATGTGTTTAATAATAAATGAAAAAGTTAAATAATTTTTGGCACATTTACCCAACATTCACCCAAATATCCTCACATACTAAGTACAACCTGCACATAATCAGGAAACTTGCTAAATGCAGAGAAGCCAATGATAAATGAATAGACATTATCTTTGCTGTCATGAAACTTACATTTGAGTGAGGGCAAAAAATTATAAACAACTAAAATTTTTAAAAAGACCAAAGAATCACAATTTTGATAAGTTCAATAAAAGAAATAAATGAGGGTGATTGGGTGATTGGATACTTTTCATAGAGTCAAAGAAGGGCTTCCTGGGAAGTGACTTCTAAGATGAGGTCTCAAGGATAAACAGTAGCCAGACTTTCTAAGAGCAGTCAAGAACAAAAGAACAAAAGCGAGGTAGAGAAGTAGAGGGTGGGAAAGAAAGAAAGAGAGGAAGGACACAGGAGAAGGAAGGAAGGGAGGGAGGGAAGGAGGGAGAGAGGGAAGAAGGAAAGAAAAATAACCGAGAGAGAAGAAGAAGAAGAAGAAGAAGAGGAGGAGGAGGAGGAGGAGGAAGGAGAAGAAGAAGGAGAAGAAAGAGAGGTACAAGTAATGCTTGCAAATACTGCCATTTTCTTTGTTTAGAAATATTCTCTACCAGCCATATCCTTCCTATGAAAAGAAAGGCATCAGAAAAGGAAAGATGAATAAAATGCCCTGGTTTTCACAAATGAAAATATATTTGATACTGAAAAACAGAAATGAATGAATATAACAAGGATGCCAAGAAAAATGATGGCATGTATTTCTAAATATGTTGTCTTTTACTTATAAGAAAAGATTAATTACTAATAATTAAAATTTGTTCATTAATGAGTGTACCCAAATTTAACTAATTTCCAATATTGATTGTGTTACAAAATTGCCATGGGCAAGTATGTCTGGATTTCCACAAGGCTTCCTAAATCCCTGTGCATAACTGGGGGGTGTAGGGTTAGGGAATAGTAATTACGTAGATTTATAACTGCCAATTAGTAATAATGCCAAATTAAGAGGATTTCTTCAGTGATGTGCTCTAAAACTCTGTCCCTTTATCTTTTATTTTGTATTTTTTTAAAAAATTTATTTAAGTATCTCACACGTATATGAACATACATAAACAATAAATGTATAGCAATAGTTGTGAACTTACAAAACAAACATACAGAATGTCATACAGTGCTCTCATATCTCACCCTACCACCAATACCTTGCATTGCTAATAAACATGTTTAACTAATTATTAAAGAGCTTCCTCAAAATATTACTGCTAACCAAAATATTGTCCCCCAACCCACCCTATTATTACTATTTTTATATCATTTATGCATGAACATACATAAACAATAAGTGTATAGTAAAAGTTGTGAACTTACAAAGCAAACATTCATAACATGATACAGGGGTCCCCTACATCAACCCTCCACCAACACCTTGCATTGTCATGAGACATTTGTTACAAATTATGACAGAATATTGTCAAAACTTATTACTAATTATAGTCCTTATCTTACATTTAGTGTATATTTCCCCCAAGCCACCCTATTATTATTTTTTAAATATATTTTTATGACAGAAGTTGTAAACTTAACAAAACAATCATGCACATGTGCAGAATTCCTAAACAACATTCCTCTATCAACACACCACACCTTTGTGAAACATTTGTTACAGATTATGAGATAATATCATCCGATTATTACCAGATCCATAGCATACACTTGGCACATATTTTCCATACTCCCCTATTACCAACACAGTACATCTTTGGCATAGATGCAAGATTATTACTGTTAACCACAGTCCATAGGTCACTCCAGTTGTATTTTTCCCATGCTTTTCCACATTCCCACCACCCTGCAATAGGGATGTACATCCTTTGGGTACAGCTCACAAAGGACACTCTTGCATCTGTACCATCAACCACTATTCTCATCCACCTCTGGGTTTACTGTGCTATTCAGTGCCTAGATTATTCTCTAGCTTTCTGTCAATTGGCATTTACATCCCTAGACTACAATTTTCAGCCACATCCGTATTTATAAACCAGCTGTTACTCACTGTAATGTGTTACCATCAACTCTGTGCATTTCCACGCTTTTACAGTAAAGCTAATTAAAACTTCTATGTACATTAAATATCAGTAATCCATCTCAGTCCTCCTCTAATCTCTTTTAAATATCCACCAGCAATCACCAGGTCTTGAAGATGTTTTCCTACATTTTCTTCTAGAAGCTTTATGGTTCTTGCTTTTTTATTTAGGTTTTTTATTCATTTTGAGTTAATTTTTGTATAAGGTGTGAGATAGGGATCCTCTTTCCTTCTTTTGCTATGGATATCTAGTTTTCTCAGCACCATTTGTTGAATGGACTGTTCTGCCTGAGCTGGGTGGGTTTGACAGGCTAATCAAAAATCACTTGACCATAAATGTGAGAGTCTGTTTCCAAACCATTAATTCAGTTTCATTGGTCTATGTGTCTGTCTTTATGCCAGTACCATTCTGTTTTTACCACTGTAGCTAGGTAATACAACTTAAAGTCAGCATATAAGAGGCCTCCAACTTTCTTTTCCCTTTTTAAGATGTTTCTGGCTACTCGGGACCCCCCCTTACCCTTCCAAATAAATGTGATAATCATGTTTTCCATTAATTTGAAAAATGCTGGTGGAATTTTTATTGGGATTGCATTGAATCTGTATATCAATTTGAGTAGGTTTGACATCTGTAGCAGTTTGGCAGTTTGATATAGTTATGAATTCCAATAATGGATATTGGATTATGCTTGTAAACTGGTCTGTTCATCTGGGCATGATTAAGTTATGATTAGGGCATTGACTGGGCCACGTCAGTAGGGCGTTGAGCCCCACCCCTTGGTGGGTGGGGTCTTAAAGATAAAAGACATGGAAAAGGACAGAGTTGTAGTAGTTTTAATGTTGGAGTTCTGATGAGGAAGGAAAGAAGACCCAGGAAAAGAGACAAACTATCACCTCACAGTTCACAGCTGGCCTTGCAGAGAGAGGCAAAGCCTAGAGAGCCTCATAGTCTACAGCTGACATTGTGGAGGAACCAGAGGAGCTAAGCCCTGAAAGAAATGGAGCCCCAGGAAGAGAGGAACCCAAGAAGCCCAAACCCTGGCAAACATTGGCAGCTGTCTTGTTCCAATACGTGGCAACAGACTTTGGTGAAGGAAGAAACATATGCTTTATGGCCTGGTAACTGTAAGCTTCTACACCAAATAAATACCCTTTATAAACACCAACTGATTTCTGGTGTTCTGCATCAGCACCCTTTTGGCTGACTAATACAACATCTTAATGATGTTTAGTCTTCCAATTCATGAGTATGGAATGTTGTTCTGATTATTTAGTTCTTCTTTTTATTTCTTTTAACAATGAGTTGTCATTTTCTGAATACAAGTGCTTTACATCATTGGTTAAGTTTATTTCTGGATATTTGGGTTTTATCTGTCACATTTTATTTTTACCACTCTTTTGACACTTTTAATTACTTTTATTGATATAATCTTCATTTCTAGACTCTCTTCCAATCCTCTTTCACCTGTCTTTTCTTTTCAGGCTGTAGTACACTCTTTAGTATTTCCTGCAAAGCAGGTTTCTTGGTTACAAACTCTCTCAGTCTCTGTTTATCTGTAAATATTCTAAACTTGCCCTCATTTTTGAAAGACAATCATGCCAGATATAAGATTTTTGGCTGGAAGTTTTTCTCTTGCAGTATCTTAAATATATCATACCACTCTCTTCTTGCATCCATGGTTTCTGGTGAGAAATCATCACTTAATCTTTTTGGATATATTCCTTTGTCTTTTGATTAAATAAGAAACTCAGATGGTGATACAGCCATTTTTCAGAGAGCATCTATTATCTCTCTAAGGAAATAAAGCATTACTTGCTAGTGAGAATTTCCTTACCAAGAATACCAATCTTACTTTGGTCACTCTTATCTTTTGGTCTCTTTTTTATCCTTTGGAGTTGTATCAAATACTTTAAATTCCACTTCTATATGACATCCCTTCAAACATTTGAAGAAAGCTATGATATTCACATTCAACCTTCTCCAGGTTAAGCATTCCTATACCTTCAGGCCTTACTTATTCCTTAGGATTTTGATTAAGTTTCTCTATACACATTTCAGTTTCCTAAAGTGCAACTTAAAGTATGGCTCAAAGCAGTGAGAAAATTTTATCCATTTCAAGGGTGAGATGGGCTATCTCGGGATATAGTCATTTCTCCACTCTTCTGAACATGGAGCTGAATGATGACTTGGAGCCCATTCAAGTAGAAGGACCTCATTCAATTGACTCTGGTCTTTAAATTCTCTGGAATTTTAATCTTCATCCATGAATGATGGTTACATGACCATGATTTTGTGGATATATGTTTTTAAATTTTATTCATACACTATACAGTCCATACAAAGTGTACATTCAGTGGCTTTCAGTATAATCAGAGTTGTGCATTCATCAGCGTAATCCATTTTAGAACATTTTCATTACTTCCAAAAGAAAGGTCCTAAACCACTTATGCCCTCCAATTGTTGACCCTTAGAGTTGGTACAGTGCCTTTATTACATTTGATGGAAAAAATTACAATATTACTGTTAACTATAGTCTGTATTTGCATTGGTTTGATTTTTCCCACATACCACCCTGTTATTAACACCTTGTAATACTGATGTACATTTGTTCTAGTTCATAGAAGAACATTCTTGTGTCTGTACTAATAACCACAGTCATCATCTACAACTGGGTTCACTATGTTATACAGCCCCACATTTATCCTCTAGCTTTCCTTCTATGGACTTATATGGCTCTAAACTTCCCCTTCCAACCACAATCACAACCATAAATCAGTGCTGCTAATTATACTCACAATAATGTGTGGCTATATATTTGAATTAGCTATTTTATAATAGTCTATCAATAATTTTAGCACACTAGTACCATTCTGGATCCTCAAGTGTTAAAAGGCATCAGTGAATAAATAATCAGATTAAACAAATAGCTCCAAATCCAAAACTTCTAACAGTAATCTGATACTAGGTAGCCTTTTTCATTTAAGGTGTTCTATTCTTAATTTGTAAAAGCAACTTTCTAAGTATACACCAATTTTCTTTATGTTTTATCTCTGTCATTGTATCTGCATTGATTAACTGACCTGGATGAGGAAACCTGCTTTATGCTTGTGGCAGAGAAACTTAAAAAATGAAAAGTAGTACTGGGCTATTTTTTGGTAACTGAAATAGTAGATCTTAATTGGTTTATTATACTAAATATAGATGTGACAACTCACTGAAAGCCCCAGGGGGTATATTTTTCAATCTACAGTTCCATGCAAAAAATATATCAATCTTGAGAAAAATGTGAATTTTTAATAGAAATAGATCATGTATCTTTAGTTTGGGCTCTCAACTATTCCTCACCTTGATGTCCTCATCTTTGAATTACACATTGATTCATACAGGCATTATAATCTCTATTCTTAATGTAGATTTGGATGGACTCATATCTTTAATTGTCAGGGAATGAAGATATGAAGGAAGAAATGAGTGATTGAATGTATACTTGACTGATGAATGAATGAATGAAAGAATGAATACAATGAGCATTTGGTGAGAACTTGGGTTCTGCGAGAGATAATGCACAAGTAAAACAGAATCTTGGAATTTCACCAAGCAAACAATTCTCTCTCTCTCTCTCTTTTTTTTTTTTTTAGGACAGTAAAAAGAATGTATTTGGGAAATGGGGGAAAGAACAGAGCTTGCTGAGAAATGGGAGAGAAAGATGGAAATACACACCGAGATTTGGTGCGGGCCCCTCTAGGCAGAGAGAGCGAGCTCTGTCTGCTGTGATTACCTTTTAAACTGTTAATTATTCCACCCCTTTGCTATAGTTAACAGTCACTCTTAGAAGTGCATATGAAGTTTGTGGGGTGTATGGGAGGGGAGGAAGGAGTCAGAAGGTCAAAGTTTTGGAACAGATACATGATTATTCTTCAGTATAGGTGGAATACACACTCTCAAAAACCACCGATTTTATAAACTCCTAAAATCTTGAGAAAAATAAGGGAATTTTATTGTTGCAGTTGGGCAGTTTGATGTAATTATGAATTCCAAAAATATAATTGGATCATGCTTGTAAACTGATCTGTTAATCTGGGCGTGATTAAGTTATGATTAGGGCGTTGACTGGACCACATCAGTAGGGCGTTGAGCCCCACCCCTTGGTGGGTGGGGAATCGAATATAAAAGTCAAGGCAAAGAACAGAGTTGAAGCTGTTTTTGAGAAGCAGTTTTGATGTTGGAGAGAAGACCCCAGGAGGAGAGAAGCGAGTCGTTTGCCTGATCATCTACAGCTGATCTTATGGAGGAAACAGTAGTTAAGCCCAGAGAGAAACGCAGCCCTGGGAAGAGAGGAACCCCAGAAGCCTGAACCCTGGCAAACGCTGGCAGTTGTCTTGCTCCAATGTGGCAATGGGCTTTGGTGAGAGAAGAAACTTACACTTTCTGGCCTTGTAACTGTGGACTTCTACCCCAAATAAATACCCTTTATAAAGACCAACCCATTTTTGGTATTTCACATTAGCACCCCTTTGGCTGACTAATAGAATTATAATGACCATCTTCAGAATTACAAAAGAATTTTGTCCTGTGGGTCTTTGAGAATGACTGTAAATTGTTTGAGCAGAAAATATCTGATGAGATTGTTCTCATTGTAATAATCAAGAACAAGCCCTGATAATAATACAGCTTGTGAATACAAAAGCCAAATACCAGGAATTTTTTTATTTCTAATCACTCTTCTCCATACAAATACTGAAAGACATATCTTTAGTCTTATTTTTAGAGAGGATGGAATGGAAGCCAAGATAATTTTTAAAATTATGATTATTTGAAAGATTTATCTCCCACTCCTGCACATACATATCGCCTCCAAAAGCAAAACTCACCATTGCAAAGTTTAAAAGTAAGTTATATTTCCCCAGTGTTTATCAAAAAAGGAACCATTTTTAAGTTTTTGATGCAGTTCCTTCCATATTTCTCTCTGGGCTTGCAAAATTTATATTTATTATTTTTGTATTTGTTAATAAATTCAGATATACACATATTTGACTCTACATACACCTATACTTTTCAATTTTTTAATGCAACAGAATCAAACTATATGTACTCTTTGATGCCTTAGAAAGCTAATAAGCTTTTGTGTATGTCTTTCCAGATTAATGCAAATACATACTATTCTTTTCAATGGTTATGAGAAATACTTGTATAGATGTACCATAGTTTTATTGAGCTACTTTCCTATTGATGTTAATTTAGGTAAGTACCAATTTTTTAAAAAAACAAGGCTACATCAAATGCTGAGACATATATGTTTTTCTTTATCTTTATTTATTCATGATATTATCTTTTAGGGCAGTTTCTTAGAATTATTGGGTCATAATTTTTGCATAAACCATTATGATAAAATTTCTCTTTATAGGTTGTTCCAACATATACTCTGAACAAAATTCTATTGGAGAACCTTTTTCTTGCCACCTTTTCTTTTTAGTTTTATCAATTTGTTAGGAAAACCAAAGTGACAACTCATCATTGTTTTTACGCAGGTTGCAGAGACTATTTATGTTGTCTAAAGTCTATAAGTCCATGCTGTCTATTCATCGATATAGAATATAAAACAATGGGATTTGCCCTGAGGAGAAAAATATCTTGACCGATATTTCAACAACAGAGAGAGTAATTATAAAACAGCAGTGAGCAGTAAAAGCAACAACAGATTGTTTGACATTTTCTATCTCAGGACATTTAGATTCTTCCCATTTACTTCCTTTGGACAGTTAGATCTTGGTCTGCTAACATCAAAGCATGTGGATCTAATCTTACTTTACCCATCCCACACCAAGAAGCTCATTCTTTACTCTTGAGATGTTTACTATTTAACTAAGAAAATATGACTCTTATATGTAAAACAAGTAAAATAAAACATTTTATACCAACATGGATAGCATGTTAAAGGCTACATGGATACGGGGCAAGTAAAGTAGGAAAAATTTCGATGAGTTGCAAAGTCCTAATTTAACAGAGAGGCTAAAGGTTCGTTTTTGCTTTTAAATTACAGAAGGCACCTTGAGATCTTCATGATTATCCCTCTTATCACAGATGGCATTATTGGAAAGTAAAAAAATTGTGCAATCATCAGCAAGTAAGCTAAACTCATTGTGGCTAGTAAATTAGGAAAGATAAGAAAGTTTCCCACACAAATGGAAACAGATTAAGGAAAGAAGCAATCACTTTCTTCAACATTGGTCACCAACAAAGAGTGGAAAAGAAAAGCATTAAGGAAAGATCTGTGCAGCCATGGGATTGTGGCTGTACTTACCATGCACTCTAACTCTGTTTCTGCACAACCTGCAGAATTTGACCTTATGAACCACCTTTTAGAGATAATTACAGTGATTTATATACACTTTTAAAAGTCAGAGGTAAACTTAGGAGTTTTACATGAATATTTTGTATTTTCAGAAAATTAAGGTTTATTGATAGTATGCCTTAAATAGAATGCTAGTAAGTAGTGATAACAGGCAAAATGTGTATATCATTAAAAAATATAAATTATCTAAGTTGGATATTTAGGAGGCAGAAGCACTCAAAAGCATAAGCATGTGCAATATGTCCACACATCAACACAAACACACATGCATACATACACCTAGTTTTAGCCACTGAATCTGTCTGTCCACACCTTCATCTCAAATATATACTCACAAACCAGTTATGTTCAAATATGGTGTGACTTTATTTAGCTCTCTTTCAAAACTGAAGTCTCCTTGCTCCTATTCTAACCCTGACTTTATGCTCTGGGCATACAATAACTGAGAAAATCCTTTTCTGGTGGTGTCTCAAGTTCTTGTGCCTGAATTTCTGACTCAACAACCCACCATATAGTAAGTCTTTCTGGAACTGAGGATTCACTCTCTGAACAAGGTCATTTCAAGGATTGGAGTCTTGCATCTGATCCCCAGTCTTATGGCCAGAGCTTTCTAATGCTCTGATGATCTCTGAGTATCACTTGCTATGAGACTTCCAGTGGCCTCTCACTTACTGATTGTCAACAGCTGAAGTAAAGTGTAGACTTTTTAAACATTTTAAATTTAGGGAATATAATTAATTTAAATATAGCTTTTTTTTCTAAACTCATACTTTTACACCATCAATGCAAGCCTTCCTTTTTTAATTATTGGGAGGGGTGGGTTCTTTGAAAAGGATGTACAACTTAAAATTTGCAGTAATAGATGGATGATTCATGTCATTATTCCTAAGGCAAAGGCACTTAATGAGAAGAAGCTGCAGCCAATCAGAGCTTCTAATCAAATGGGTGAGGCTCATCTGGACAGTTCTGCCTACCAGTCTCCGTGGGGTACAGTGGAGCCAGGGAAGGGCCATGATCCGCAGCTCCAGGGGCAGAAACAATACTGCACCTTTGGTTCCACCTTACCCAGGCATATTGTACTTGTGATTTTTTTTTTTTTGATGCAATACCCACAATGGAACCAAAAAGAAATTTTTCCTAAAAGATGAAAGCTTAAATTTATCGCTGATAATGTATCAATACAAACTTTGCAGTGTGGCCTAGACATAGATGGAACCATGAAGACTGTAGATATAGGAAAGGGATACATGAACTGGCTTTCACAGATGTAAGTCAGGAAACAGGTAAGGCCCATGTAGTGTGGTGAAGGCTTATGTTAGCACTGTCCATGGATCCACAAGCCACTCTCCCAAACAGGACCAGGAGAGAGTGCTGTTTTAAATTGTTTTTAATAAAAGGACTAAATGGAAAGAATACATTGCAAACTTGGACGATACAAAGCACATGAAACAATAAGTTCCTGTACAGATAGCAAATGCTTCCTTGGAATAGAGGCAATTTTACTTTCTCCAAAGAATTTCATTTCAAATAGCTAGTGTAGGCACATCCTTTATTTTCATTACTACTTCATTTAGTGTAGGCAGCCTAACAACTGTCAGATATTTTAGAAATAGTTCTAATATGGGCAAACACTGGAAAATCTTTAAGCTTAACAAGAGGAAAACTTTATAGAGTGTAAAAAAACATCCCATTGCATTCATCATCCCCTGATGATTTTTATGTTAGAATGACTGCAGTGATTTTAATACTGACACATTCTGTTCACCCGAAACTATTAGAGTTTTAATATAATATACAACATTTTTTATTAGAGAGATTCAAGATTGTCTGAAAACATTTAAATTGCAGATATTTCACTTTCCAAAAGCTTGTGCTTTAATTCTCACTTTATTCAAATGTCATAGATTGAGAATAGAAGTGTAAACAAACACACATTTTATTATTTTACATTTTATTTTTCCTAGCTCTGGACAATAACATGACACAAGAGTTATTTTTCAATCTCATATATAGTCCCTCACAAAATTCCTACACAGTAAGTGGAATAGGAGAAAAATTTAACACATAGATTTTTTTAAAAAATCATCTACTAATCATTTCAAAGTGAAAACAGCTCCAAGAAAGGATGTTTTTAAATGATACATTTCTTGATTAAAAGAGAGAAATTTTAAATAAATCTCATCAATCATTAATCATTCAGTCAATTGAAAAATTCATAGGCCTTTCTGCATGTAGATGCACACATATCCAAAGTTTATTTTAGATTATCTGTGATATATATTGGTGCTTGAGGAAGACAGGAAAAGCCAAGAGAGATACATGTAAAATTTGCCTCTGCCTTCTAATAAATCTTGGAAAAGTCCCAGCCCTTAAATAAGATAGAAATGAAACATTTGCCTGTGCAGTAGAAAGCATACATGTTGTAGAAATTCAAAGATAGGCTGCTTTTGATGCTCATATGGGCAAAAGCTACGATAAGGTGGAAGGGTGTAGTTGTGCAGCGGATAGGCCTGACAGTGGTGCAGTGATGTGATTGGGTTTGGCAGTGCTGCTCTATGAGGGGGAGTAGGGTGGGGCTTGGGTTGGACTATCCATGGAACTTGGTAGAGTGGGGGGAAGGAGCAGGTGAACTCTGGAGATTTGCAGGTCTGTGGTTGAAAGTATAATGTTGGGAATGTTCATTTGGCAAATATGGCAGGGGAGGGTTACTGGCATAAGGTGTTCGATGTAGGGGGGTATGTGGGACAGAGCGCACCTGGCGCAGGCTTCTATGGAATACCAAAGTGTTCATCTTGTCATAGTGTGTTATATCAGTGAGTGGAGACCCACACAATAAACAAGAAAATATCAAACTCCCATCCTGGGAAGTCCTGCTGTGTTCTCAATTAGAAGGATAGGAATCCCTCGAGAACATAGGCAGTACCAGATAAAAGAAAACAGACCAATTGTTGAAGATAAGCTGCTTTGTTAGAGGAGACGTTATGGAGAAGGTAAGACTTGAGTTGGTTTGAATATTGGCTAAAATATAGAAAGGCTGATGTCAATAGAAAGAATCTTTCTTCAGAGTGGGCAATAGGAGCAAATAACCTTCATAAAAGAAATGGACAGCAGAGAAATCCAATGGTAAAACTGAAAGATAAGTTAGGAGTGCTAGTGGGAAAGAGGCTGAATCAATGGAGCCATGTCTCAATTAGTTATTATGTTCAGTTGCATGTAACAGATTTGACTGCATTGGCTTACCTCACGAATATATTATTTTCTCACAAAACAAGGAGACTAGAAGTGGACAGATCTGGGATGGTACAGCAGCTCTAAAACACCACTCAACTGTGGATCCTTTTCTTTTTTAGTGATCTACCAGCCTTACTACCTCCAGTAGTGCTGGTTCCAACATAGCTCCTGCACTGCAAACAGTGTTCCAGGCAGATGAAGGTTAAAGAAAAGCTTACTTTTCCTAAAAGCTCTATCCAGTAAGCTCATCTCTCATTAGCCAAAATCATGTCACATTGTCACCTCTAAGTACAAGAGCACTGGGAAATCATGTTTAGTTTTAATTTAACTGGCTTCATTGCCATACTTAGCTTCAGTGAGGACAGAACAAGGGGAAAATGTAAATTGAGAAAGCAACTTGCAATATTTGTTTAAGATAAGGGCAAAAGAAAGTTTTTTGTTTTTAATAGATACAATATGATAGGTAGTAATGAGCTATTATAAGTTCCTTACCAAGGCAAGTAGACAGAGTCAGTGTTTTATAAAACTGAGTTTGTGGTTACTAGTATAATTATAAGAATGTTCTTTTACAAAGTGTTAAGAATCTTGTGATACACAGGAAAATTACAACTAATATTATTTATGGATGATAGTTAACCATAATAGTTTAATATTAATGCAGCATTGGCAAAGATATTATATCAATTTTAAGGGACAAAAATAGGGGATATAAGGGGGTATGAGATTTTTCCTTTTGGAGTAATGAAATTTTCTAAAATTGACTGAGGTAATGACAGCATGACTGTGATGAATATGAGAGCCACTGAGTGTACACTTTGAATGGATTGTACGGAGCATGGGACTGTATAACACACTGAATCCTGTGGTGGAAGATAGTCTGTGGTTAACAGAACAAATATAAGAACTATACCAAGTTTATAATACTAGTACAGGGTTTTACTATACAGATAGGTTGGGAGAAAATTACACTAAATGTAAGATATGGGCTATCATACATAAACAATATGTCTACATACATAAACAATAAATGTAGAGTAAAAGTTGTGAACTTACAAAACAAACATGCATATCATCATAAACTGCTCCCATATATCACCCCACCACCAACACCTTGCATTGTTGTGAAACAATTGTTACAGACTATGAAAGAGCATCATAAAAATATTAATACTAATATTTTATTTGCATATTTATCATAGAAATGTTGCTAAAACAGATATACTGTTATAGAGTTGTTATTTAAAAACAAACAAACAATGTTGGCTCTTTAATAAAAAGCCATTCACTTTTATAGTATGTATTTATTTTTTTATTTTTTTATTTTTAAGGAGGTACTGGGGATTGAGCCCAGGACCTCCTACATGGGAAGCAGGAGCGCAATACCTTGAGCTACATCTGCTCCCCTATTGTATTTACTTTTAATAAAGTTTTGCCTGTGTTTACCAGCCCTGTATGCCCTCCCCATCTCTAAAACTCCACAGATGCATTTGCTCCAAAGAAAGAAGACATTTATGGGAGTAACAAATGAATTTGGTGAATCAAGAGTGAAATAGGCAAGGCTTGTCTTCTGCTATCATTTTTTTTCTTGGCCACTTTTCTTCAAATGGTTGCACACTCTTATCTTGTTATATAAATCTTCCTACTATACCATCCAACTCTAAGATAACAAAGAACCACTGATTTCCCATATGCCTCAAATCTCCAAGCCCACCACAAACTATCAAAACTGTTCTCTTCTGTCTCCTATTTTTTATATTTTTCCTTTACTTTATTTCTGAAAATGGCTCAGTTGAGTAAGAGATTTACTTTAAATAATGATTTAATACATTATCTCCTCCTAGATAGTATTTTCACTTTAAATATATATTTTAATAGAATAAATAAAATGAGATTTCAGACTTACTAGGAAGGTAACAATTGAACATCCCTTTAGGTACAATAAAAAAATCACACATCATTCAATTATACAACCAACAGATATTTCAAGATTACCTACTGTATGCCAGACACTAAAGATATAATTTCAAGAAAAATAGACAAAGTCCCTGTAGTGGGATACTAGATGCTAACAGTGCAATCAAAGAAATACAAAATTCCAAACTGTGATAAAAACTATAAATAAAAAGTACAAGTTTCTATTAACAATTTTAAATGTGATGAGAAAATAGATGATGAGAGATTTAGTCACGTATTACAAATATCAATTTTTTTTTTTCTTTACTAGTACCTCCAATTAAGGTACATGTCTGGTCTTTCCTACTTTATGCTGTGGGATTAATCTTATAAACCTTATTTATTAATAAGAAAATCTTATATTTTAAGCTTAAATCATCTTTCTCTAAATGTATAATTCATTCTGAATACCATGTGTTGATTGAAATTTATGGAATTTAGAGAGAGAATGAATAAATAGTAGAAGTAGGGAGTAGTTAAAAAACCCATGGTGGGAAAAATTATGTTAGTTGATATAGCTTATTTTAGGTCACATTTTCAAATTTTCAGAAAACCATGTCTTTTTAAATTTCCCATTTTTAAGTGAGCTTTAGAATTAAACAAAAGAATATTCACAAGCCACAAAAATGAGTTGGCAAAGGAATTGGCAAATAGGCCTTTTGAGTAATGGTAAGGTTGAAGGAACTGACATAGTTTAGCTTGCAGGAGAGAAAATTTATTGGTAATTTATTAATAGTCTTTAAATGTGTAAAGGATTAGGAAGGAGGAAGTTGGTAACCAGATGTTCTTGATCTCCACAGTGAAAAGAACAAGATTAAATCAGCTTAAAATGCAGCCAGAGAGATCAAGGATAGAGGTAACTTTCAGAAGATTAGGGAAGAGAAGCACAACAGCAGACCACCAGAGGAAATTAAGCAGTCTCTGGCATCTGCCTGATGTTGTTTAGGTACAGATCTGCTGGCAGGCCCCTCTGCCTTACAACTCTCTGATTATATGCATGCAACATTCGTAACAAGACTTCTTGGGAGGAGGTTAATTAGACAACAAACTAGATAATAAGGACTAAAGAGTCATAGGAGGAAGAAAACCAACAGATTTTGAAACAATAACAATGATCTCACATTTAGTCGTTAGGAAACAGAACAGAAGTTGAATCAAAAATTGGCAGAGTTCATATCTGAACATTTAATCTCTTTATTCTAGTATCCAAAATAAGTTGGAATTTCATTAACTCCTTCTCTAGCCACCAATACAGAAGAAACTTGATTGGTGAAATCTGGATATCTGACCAATTCTTTAACAGAAACCAAAATTATTGAGTTTTAATTTTTCTCCAGTGTAATCTCACTCAGGAGTCAATGTTCAAGTTAAGTTTTTATGCTGACACCTCTCTTAGGAATCTTAGATCTTGACAACTCTCAACATATGTTCTTAAAGTTGAGCCATTTACAAACAAACATGATTATGCAAAATTTAGTTCAATCTCTTTCCTTTTTAAGTTAGTAGTTAAGAACTAAAGCAAATGAGGAAAAAAGGGACCAGGAACAATTCAGGCACAGCATATGGTGAATATCCACCATCATTAGAAGCTCACTGTTTGTGGTAAGAAAAACAGCTATAATAGTGTACATGTGTCTTGGGCAATGTGGTAAATATATTCTGCATATCATTTTATTTAATCTTCAAAACTACCCTATGTGTTTCATACTTTCATTACCTCTAACATACAGATAAATAAACTAAGAGATATAAAAATGTAATTTACTCATGGTCATATATATAGTAAATTGAAGTCTCTGTATTAAACACTGGTCCATTTTATTCCCAAGTGCAAATTCTCAACCACTATAAAATACATTGGTTAAAATCCCGTAAAGTTTACAATTCAGTTATTCTTTGATAGGATTATTATTGGTCATCTTCCAAACTTTGAAAAGTCTTTTGTAAATTGATTGTGATGAAGGTCTCAATTTCCCTATACATAGCCCAGGAGAGACATGACAAGCTTGGAATGAAATAAAGTTCAAGAATTGATCAAATATTTTATAAAACAAGATCGGTAATCAAAAGGAGATGGAATTTTTCCAAAAATAAAAGTGAATCTTAGAGTAATTACATATATAAAACTTCACTATGCTTAGGATGAAAAATAAATTTTCTCCAAAACTTAATATTGTCTCCATAATCATCTCCACATCCAACCTTTATTATTGTCATGATCCTGGGTTGAGTCTTTTTAATATCCAGAATATTTATTTTTCATAAAATTAATCTCCTTACTTCCTCTATCACCCTTATTAAGTTACATTTACTCTATTCCTAGAGCAATTTTCTTGAAACCTGGTTATAATCACATTACACAGCTCAAAATTCCTTGATGGCTTCCCATTGGCAGCCTAAAATATAATTATAATTATGATCATTGTTGATATCACCTTTCTTTTCTTTTATTGGATACTTTCTACATGCCAAAAACTATTCATGTACATTCTATCTCATAAAATTCTTACAAACATGTTGGAATCTATATGCTATCTTATTTTATAGATTAGGAACTGAAGCTTAGAGAGGTTCCTGTATTGTCAAAAGTCAAACGACAATTGTAGAACTTGGATTTAAACAAGCTTTTGCTTTACTCCTTCCAGAAAAAACTTCAACCTCTTTCTTCTGGCATCTAGAATCTTAAACATGTATCTCACACTACTCTTCTTGAAACATTGACTAATCTTCAGCTTCTTTTCTTCCAAGTCTGACCTTATCCCTCCAAATGAAAAAAAACAACAACCAAACAAACAGAAACTGAACATTCCTCTGAACCACTGTAGAACTGTGTGTTTATCATATGCCATTAGCTACTTTCCAGTTGTTTAATTACATAGCTTATCTCTCTTAGAAGGCTAAAATATTTATAAGGGAAAGATCAGTGTCTGACTCAACTTTGCATGCTTTGCATAAACTAGCACTATGGCTTGCTGAAAAGAATTGCATTATATTTGCTTCTGAATGAAGAAAGAAAATAGACAAATTATTTTGCTGCTTTAGTTAGGTCTTAGAAAATATTGACAGTAACAGGTGATAGATGTAGAATAGTTACTAAGGAAGGAAAAGGACTTTTCTCCTCTAAGGATCTTTTCCATGAGAGTTTCCAAGTAGTCCTGTCTGAAGAATAGCGGGTAAGATTTAAGACCACCTGAAAGTGTTTTCCTTTTGTTTAATTTTATGAATGAATCAATAAATTTACCACTGGAATTAACTGAACTTAAAATTTAAGGGAAAAAAACAGCTACTAAAATATATCTCATCATTTTCTTCTTTTTGTGAGAGATGCTTGAGCTTCGTTGGATTTAGAGGAATTTCCAAAAATCTGGCTATAGTTTATTCACTTACTGATATCATTAGAGTTGAATTTGACACTCCATAAAAATTTTGCATCTATATTTGAGTTTGGAATGAAAAGATGGGAAGAAAATTGCTCATGCTATTTAATTGCTTCCCCCTTTCTACTCAAAGCAAAAGCATAACCGTATGAAAAATTGGTCACGGGAAATAAATTAAATATGCTAATATATGTTGTAAAAATCTAAAATCATCTGCAATGCAGGATGAGGCTATGAGGAATGCAGGAGTTATTTTGCTGAAACAATTTAACCTATAGACTCCTTGCCTCTTTCTTTGCGTAGAGATGTTGCTGAGAATGTCATGCTGAATGATGATGAAGTAATACTAAACACAAGCCTCTGCCGAGTTCCTGGTAGGAAAACATGACTTAGTCACAAGTAATAAAGTAAACACAGAAGCTGCAAAAATCTATCACCAGAGGAAAACAATAATTTAAATGAGTGATAAAAAAGGCATTTCATCTATGCATGATAAGAAACCACTGAACAAAACAAATTATTTTCCACACCAGAATGGCTCACTGCCCAAAGAAATTGCAAACAACTTATGAGACAAAACAGAAAACAGCAGAGATGCAGAAATGAAAGGAGAATGCCCCTCATACAAGAATGCTAGTGTTTTGTTCCTGAAACCTCTCCCAGAGTACTCTACTCAGTTCCAGGAATTTATAGGTGAGGAATAGTGGTCATTTGTGATGAATATATTAGATGGCATTTTGGATGAGAAAATAATATCATCATGGAGGCATAATTTGTCATACACAAACACTTCTGGCAAGCAACAACCTATTTATGCCAGTATCTCTGAGTTTCCATTTATTTCAGTTGTAAAGTTAAATATTTGGACCAAAATATGGCAAGACTTTTGTTATTTAGAATCATATTCCTTATCGATAACCATGCCTGTTTGTAGATGTTTCATGCCTGAAATACTATAAGAGAAGTTTCCACTAGAGAAATTGAAAACAGAAATATTTAATAATTCTCTGTACTATGCAGTAAGTCAATGATGGTCCCATAACAAAGTCAGATCTCATGAACTCCTCATATGTTATCTGTTATGACAATATGCTTTTGTCTTTTAGTTTCTGTGGCTCTGCTGTTATGTGGTTAATATTATTTATAGAAGAATTCTCACAATCTCAGTGTCTAAAGTAAGAATAAAAATGTAGGAATAGGAAAGGTCTTCTATGACCATATTTTAAAAATAAATTCTCAAGATTAATGGGTAATAATCTAGAGCATGTTTTGAGTCTGAGGTATACTACACAGGAAAATGTATAAGGCTGGAATTCTAACAAAAGGTCTAGGCTCTGTTTAACTGTTAAGTCATATATATTGGGCAACAGTTTAGATGAAAAATAGTGATGAATTGAGGACTGACACCTTCATTTTTATCATTTATTTTCTACTATCTATTAACATGGATAAAAATAATGTAAAAAACTCCTGAAGAAAATTCAAATTTCAAAAGAATGATATCAGAATTAGAAGTCAAATCAAACAAACACACAAACAAAAAGAACTGAGGAGAAAGAATTAAAAATTCACACGGGCCAAAGAAGGGAAATGAGGAAGAAAGAACCTTTGGCAGTTATGAGACAACCTAAGGGGACTTATAATCAGCAAAATCAGTAATGTTATAGGAACAAAGGTCATTGAATTAGCTTTGCCAATATTGCGATGGAAGCACACAAAACAAACTGATCAAAATGGCAGAATGAATATGAAAGCATGGCTTCCAATCTAAAATGTCTAGTTTCAAAAGAATACATGTATTTTTAAAAAGAATAAATCAGTTATAGCCGTGGAATGTAAACCAACCAACCAAATGCTACAAGCAGTGTTAGCGGAATGCTCTGGGTTTCTAGGTTTTTGGCTTCATCGCAAGGAAGAATTCAGAGATGCGCCAATTTAATGGGGCCGGGAAAAGGGCTAATTGAGAAATGAGAAAAAGGAAAAGTACACAGCTGAGATGTGGGTGCTGGCAGTGCTACAGGGTGAGATGTGCACGTGGGGCCCCAGGGTAGGCCTTTTAGAGACCTTTCCTCCTCCCCTTTCTTCAGGTTGGAGAGGAACCCCAGCTATTTGCTGCCCTGATTGGTTGCCTTTCTTTCCTCACTTGTTAGCTTTCAGGGGACCAATGTGGAAGTCTTTCGGTTTGGAGTTATCAGAGGATTCTTTGAGCCAGGGAGTTTCAAACGGGACCTCGCGACCAGGGTCTTGGAGGGCTTTTTGGCTGAAAAGTAGCTGCCTTCCCTCAGGAGGTTCCTTGGCGGAGTCTCGTGGCTATGTTCTGACCAGCAGAGTCCCAGCTGTTAATGGCTTTATTCTGACCAGCTGCTTTCCCTCCTTCCCTATACTAACTTGCCTCAAGCAGACTGCAGATTTTGAGTCCTATGAGCTGAATAGGTCAGTATCTTTCTGGAGACGATCTAGAAGCTGGCAACAGAAACTCTTGCCCTTGAAACTGGAGCAATGGTTATAAAAATTTGGTGTGAAGGGACAGGGCACTAGCAAGGCCCTGGAGGAGCAATGAAGCTGCAAACCCTGAAGTCAAGTTTCTGGTATCTAGTAGCTCATGCTGCCCTTCCGCATGACCATTCAAGGTAGGAACTAAGACACTAGAGGAACACCAGAGCACAGCCAGGAGAAAACTCAAACACAAAGGTGAGCACACAACCAATATGTGATTTAATATTATCACTGTGAAAGAAAGGCACCAAATATGATAACCAGATCTAAGAGAGAAAACAGTTCTTGGAAGAATAACTAAGAATTAAAGAATCTATAAATAGTGTGATAAATAGGATATAAAAGAGAATATTACATCTATGATCTTATAGTTATTAAAAACAAATTATCATGGAATTTGGGATTAAAATAGAAAAGCATTTAATATAAATACTGTGGTACAGCAGAATAAAATGAGTGATTTAGAAAATTTAAATGGCAATTTCAGGAAAAGCAAAATGGAGGGAAAAAGCAATTAAAACTAATTTTTAAAATTTCCCAGTGAATTGATCCAGAAGTTCTATTTGACATCTATGTTGCAGAGATAATGGAAGGAGAAAATAATCAAAGGCATACCATAACTGTTTAGAAATAAAGATAAAATTCTCCACATCAAGGAAGTGAAAGATTTTTAAAGGAAGACAGGGAGAAAGAACTTCCAGTTTTAGAAGTTTTAAGGGACAGGGGAAGCAAAACAAAAATCTAAAATGAACATTTTAAAACTGGACATCTGGGTGAAACAGCAGATAAGAGACATCTAGAAAGAGAAATAATAAAGTGGAAGATAATTCTGAAGAAATTACCTAGCCTCCAGCACTGAGAGAGAATGCAGTTTTCAAGATTAAAGACATTAAGAAACAAAAAAATAAAGTCTAATAAAAGGCCTTTTAGAGTTACAGAGGAATAAAGAATGGCTGACAAAAGGGAAATATTTATAAAAATAATGATTGATAATTTTCCATAAATGAAGAAATACATGGATTCTTAGATTTGGGAGACAAACATGCAAGCTGAATCGATACATAGGCTGATATTACTATAACAAAGAAACCAAAGACAATGACAGACTCTGAAACAGCTCATGGGATAAGACAGATTACCTACAAAGGAATGAATATTAGAGTGAAAGCAGACTTGTACGCAAGGGTTCATGAACAAGAAATCCTTACAACTGAGTGGTTTATTATAGCAAAAAGAGAGAGATACTAAATGCCCATTATCAATGCAGATTTAATAAATACATATTTGCGTATTCATGTAATCTCACATTATATATCTGAGAAAATGAATGAACTAGAGGTAAAATTATCAACATAGATCAAAGTAATTTCTTTTGTGGAATATTAGCTTTTATAAAAGTAAACAAAGTGATTATTGGCAAATATATGATACTGGCTATTTGAGTACAGCCAAAGTTATTTCATCAAGGTTTCAAACTATTCAAGTGTGTACTGTGTGAAGAATGGGTGGAGTTATAAAAAGGTCAGCCAAAGAGCAAGAGTTATTCTGTTTTCCTCTAACATTGCCCAGGGGATTTGGGTGCTGGCCAGAAGACACAAATTTCTGGTCAGCCTAAGAGACCACACCCTACAGAGACAAAAGAAGCATCTGGCTGCAATGCTCCATAGCCTCAGACTTTAAGGTCATTCAGTCAACACCACTCCCCAAGAACATTTAACTTAAAGGAGAAATGAAGAAGGAAAAAAAAGAGTGATGGGAATAGCATTGAGGGTTTCACTTTTGTTATTATTTTTATTATGATGATGATCATTGAGATTAGGACATGTAGCTATGCTTAAAGAATATTTGCATAGTGGATAGTGGGTTGGGGAACAAAAGAGAGAAGGTAGTGCCCTGCTTCCTCTTAAAAAAGCAGAACAGGCAGAACAAAGGAAATGAAAAGAGGTAGACAGGGTCATTGGTGTTAGAGCAAGAGAGTCAAGAATATTTATGTATTATATCCACTGTGTTTTTTGTTTTTTGGTTGTTTTTTTTTTGTCAAAAACTGAATGAAGAAAACAAATAAAAAATCATGAAGTAGGAAAATGATGAGTTATTGAGAAGGATAGAGATTATGAGGAAAAAAAATAAAGTTTTCCAATAGCTATGTGGGAAGACAGAAGAAAGAACTGATCAGACACAAATACAAAAATGGGTGAGGAATGCTAAAGGCACAACAATATAATTGCTGGTGTTAAAATTTCATAGCTGGAGTAGATCTTGGTGTGGGTGATGAATTGGATACATGAGTTTACAAAAATTAGTAACTTTCATCTAAGAGAATTACGTAGGAAACAGTGGCAGAGTTGGATGGAGTGTCTCATTCTTAAAAGATGTTGTGTGATATATTAGTTAATAGTTAGGTCTCTGGAGTAAATTCTAAACAATGAGTTTGGTCTTGATTCCATTGGACATTGTACCATGAATGCACTCCCTCATTGTGAGCTTCCATTTTCTCATTTTTAAAAACGGTGAAACCACCTCCATCATAACATTTCTGTGAGGATCAAATTATATAATGATGTACATATACCTCATATTTGGCATACAGGGATTCTCATTATATGTTAGGTATTTTTAAATGCTGTGATGGAATTTATGCTCATTTTTTTTGCAGTGACATTACTTTACTAAGACTTTGAATATTCTGAGTAAGTTTAATAATTTGCTAGCAATGAATATCAAATATTAGCACCTACTGAGGATTAGTAATGAATTTCCTAGTATCTCCATCAATGAGCAGATCAATATGGCTATGATATTGATATGCCCTGCCAATTTGCATTTGTAGAAAAATGAATTTCCCACTAAAGTCCTCACAGAGTCAGTGAAGTCCTGATACTATTAGTATCAATGTCTAATCACAAAGAGTTCTCAAAACACTTCTGGAGAAATAACTCTTTGACTTTTAATTCTGATGTATCTCATCGTATATGGAACATGGTATGGTGCAATTTGGTGCTCCAAAAATGCTTACAATGATTACAGCAAAATATGATAACTTGATGTTGGAACCATTTTCTCTAAAGGTAGCCATATTGAAAAGACAAATGATAATCTGTAGAGGCCAAAATATGAGCATGATATTTTAATAACTGAATGCAAATTTTCATTTTAAGCTCACTTTTTGGCTTCTTAAAAGCTATCTTGTCTTTAAAAAGCAAAAGGACTTAAAGTATCACCTAAACATTTTTTATTTGAATTGTACCCCCTTTTTGGGCAATCAAAAATTATATGTCTCAATAATTCCCATGTTGTTGAGGGCTAAATCATGTCTCCCATATATATATAAGTCTTAAGCCACATTCCTGTGGATGTGAATCCATTTATAAATAGGACCTTTGAAGATGTTATTTATAGTAAAGGTGCAGGCTCATTTGTGGGAAGTCTCCTCAAATAGTCTCTTTAGATGAGGCCAAATTGAATCAGAGCTGGGCCTTAATCCATATGACTGGATACCTTATAAGGC
The DNA here is from genome assembly GCA_029593785.1 of Cabassous unicinctus. Taxonomy (NCBI): domain Eukaryota; kingdom Metazoa; phylum Chordata; class Mammalia; order Cingulata; family Chlamyphoridae; genus Cabassous; species Cabassous unicinctus. The sequence goes on along the minus strand of JAQZBX010000608.1, from coordinate 44,586 downwards.
AGAGGAAATTTGGATGCAGTCAATCAGAGAAGGCCACAAGAGAAAACCAAGGAGATAGATCACCATGGGATGGAGCCAGAAATGCAAACCAAGGAACCTCAAGCTAACACAAGAACACTGCAGACTCCTGGAGAAAGCTTGGCCAGTCAAGACATTGAGTTGGACTTCTAGAACCATTAGACAATAAATTCCTTTTATTTAAGCCAACCCTTTGCATGCTATTTGTCATGGCAGCCTTGGCAATCTAAGACACGTGAATATTGAAAGCAAGTATAATCACAAATTATTCATAAGTGGCATTCCATACTGTGAATCAAACATGATGCAAGGCAGAAAGGAGTAAAAAAATTATCCACAATGACCATTGCAAATTCCTCTATCACTTGCTGAGCAGCCTTAATTCATTGCTGCAACCCCGCTCAGTAAAAAGTTCATTAAAAATGTGTATATTTCTATTAATTTGAATGGAAAAAAGTATTGTGCATTTTACCCCAATACAAAATACACAGATAATTTTAAAAGATGAAATAGCAATGTGCACAAAAGGTGCAATATTCATAAAAGGTGGTATTTCTTCATCTCATATTTGGAATACATATGAAACAAAACTTTTTGAGTTCATCCCATATATGAAACACAATTCAAATTTTTCTAAAGTTTTTCAAGAAACTATTTGGTCAAGCATATTGAGTGTGACATTGTCTGAAATTAAAATGTCAAAATATCACTTTTCATAACTTATTAATTTAGTGTCTTTAAATGAAAAAGTCATTATGTTCGAATAATAGGAGCTATTGTCCAAAAAGTAGTATGAATTTTTAAGAGTTATTATGATAAATAGTTTTTAAATAAGCATGCACACATATTTTGCATTTCATATTTTTTTGTTTGTTTTTTGTTTGGTTGGTTGGTTGGGCCACTATACTTTTTTTGAAAGGGAAAACAGTGACAAAGGGATTAGTAAAATATTTGCAATGTTTTGCAAGAGAGTCTAGAAATAAAAAAATACAAGGCAAAGTGACTTTAAAAAAAAAGAACACATACACACGTACAGTTACTAAGGAAACAGTCTATTGTTGATGGACAAACAACAGTTTCCTCCCATGCTCATTATATCTGCAGACATCAGTGTGGAAATAAGGGAGAATTTGCTTTCACGAAGGGCACAGAAACCAATGAGAAAAGGCCCAAGGTTTCATTGAATGTGAGTCCCAGTGCTACACAAGTTGTAACTGTTTTTTGTAAAGGTTATCTTAAGATTCAATGTGTTGTTTCCCCATCCCTAACTGTGGTATATGATGTGCTTATTCATAGTGGGTGTGGGGCAAGCGGTCAGTTTTCTTTCATCTGTTTATTATTAAGAGGACCAAAAGGATAAGATTAGACATTGACCCTGTTCAGTCTTAGAGAGGATGTGTGCAGTGCTGCCACAGGCAGGACATCTTGTATATAGTCCTCTGACCTAGAAGGTGAAGGTGTTTTAGTTTGGGGCCAAGAATGCGGTCAGCCTTATTACCAAAGCACACAATCTGTGTCAAATTAATTTGGGTTCTCTTTTCCTCATATTGATTAACACAAATTAAGTTTCACCCTAATCACCCAGAGTAGTTAACTAGTCATAGTACCAAATTTCATGAATTTCCCCCACTATCATTCTTTAATTTGTTCTTTCCATAGTCTCTCTTTAATAGAAACCTGTGGTGTTCATTTCAAAGCCATCATGTGAAATGAAGATGTTCACAGCATGTCTCAGATATTCTCATTGTTAACAGGGTTTAGAGACACTTGAAAAGTTCACATCCGTTTGGTTTCAAAGGATGGACCTGATAATCAGTTAACTAAAATTAGTTAAAGTCTTAAAGATTTAAAATATTCTAGGATTTTGCATTATGAAAGCCCAGTGGTATACTATGAATCCCTGGGTTGTATTCATTTACATAAAAACATATGGATAGGTAGCACATCATAGCAACTCCTAATATAAACAAAATGTGAGTTTCTGAAATAATCTATAAAATGCTCTATAATATTTTGTTTTCTTTGCCTCGAAATGTAGATAATGAAGGAGGAATTTTTCTGAGAGTCTATGATTCAAGAGTTCTCATAGAAATTCCCTTTATGTTAAGGTTTCATAAACATAAATACATAAAGAAATACCATGAGAGACCTACAATAAAGCATATGTTAAATAACAAAGAACAAATAGATTTAATTAATATGCTTATGGGGTTTTGTATTTCATGATATTATTCAGAGACCATGAGGATAATATAGCAATAAAAAGTCAAATTAAGGAGATTTCTTTAAGTTACAAAACAAAAAAAATCTAAAAACTTTGATTAAAAAAAACTCCCTATGGCCTTGATAATTGAATAATAAATGTATACTAATTCATTTTGTATAATATTGTCTTCCTGTAGGCTGAGAAATTAGTTTCTAAGAGAGTTTGGGTAAAGACGCTTAGAAAAGATTATCTTAACATCAACAGTTAACTCCAAAACTGGGCCTAGTATTTTCATATCACAAGCATTATGGAAATATAACAATATTGATACTGTGGTATGTACATGATAATGTGTTTTGTGCTTGTTCTGTCTTTCCAGCTGTACACTAAACTAGACACTAAACTCTTGAAGTCAATGCCAATGCTTTTTTTTTAATATGATAAACTTTATTTTAATGGAAGTTTTAGATTACAGAAAAGTTACATTGAAAGTATAAGGGATTCCTATATGCCCCACCCCCTCCTTCTCCCACATCTTCCTTTATTAATAGCATCTTACAATTGGGTGGTGCATTTGTTACAATTGATGAATAAATATTGAAACCTTGCTACTAATCAAGGTCTAGAGTTTACATTGTGGTTTATATGTAATTCCAATGCCCTAAAAATGCCCTATGTTCCACCTATCCTTCCCCCACCCCACCTCAGAACCTCTGATAACCACTATCTTTATAACAATGTTACATGTTCTTCCATTACTACAATATTAATAAGTTTACTTTGTCCATGGTTGCATTCCTCCCTTATGGTTTGTTCATTCCTCAACCTTGAGGATTTTGGGATGCTTATGCCCACTCTGCCTCAGACTGAGAGGGGCTTAGATCTTATGGGGCAGATGGAAGAAACTGTTTTGCTTGCAGTTGTACATACTCTCTGATTTTGGGATGGCAGTTGTCCATCATCATCATTTTATTAGTTTTCCTGAGTGAGTCTGATGAACTGGAGAGTAGGTGTTAGCCACAACTCTTCTGAGATTCAGGGCTTAACTAGGATAAGAACAGACCGAAGTTTAAGACTCTGAGAAATATATTTAATGGGTATTATGCTAATTATAGGCTCAAATAAAAGGGATAGAAGAATCATTTGTAGGGAAATTGCAAATGAGTTTAATTCTGTTACATTGGGGAAATAAGTTATCATATATTCCAAGATCAAACCCACTGACAAGGTGCTGATTTCAAGGGGTTGTATGCCTTGCCTATAGTGTCTGGATGACTCTAGTGCCCTCAGGAGCACCCCATTTGAGACTTTGTTCATAGTGGCAGTTAGTGAGATCTGCGTGAGATATGCATTAAGTGTAACCTCTGGAATGACCTTCCTACTCATTTTTAAATCTCTTAGCCATAAAAACCCTTTTGTATTTGATGTTTCCTCCTTTAGGTCTTTTAAATCTTTTTCCAAATACATCACTGTTTGATGCTTGATATTAATCCCTGGGAGTCATGATCCATGCCGGGGAGAAGGTAGTGAGTTTGCTGAGTTTGGCCTAGAGAGAGGTCACATTTGAGTAACAAGGAGGTTTTCAGGAGGTAACTCTTAGGCAATTGATAGTGTTAGGCTAAGTTTCAGTTTTACAGGAATAAGATTCATGGGTACATGTATTAATATTCTAGTATCGAGGGCTTGACATATTGGTGTGTTTTCTTTTATTAGGCACTGCCTATGTACTCAAGAGATTCTTGCCCCTCTACTTCAGAATGTAGCAGGACTCTGGAAGGGAGTTTAATATTTTGTTTTTTATTGTGGGTCTCCACCCATTGAGATAACACCCTATGACAAGATGAACACATTCATATTCCATAGGAGAATGCCCCATGTGCACCCTTTCTGACACATCCCCCTCACCACCTGTGACTTTGCCATAGTTGTCAAAAGAACACTCCCGCAATTGTATTCTCAACCACAGTCCTCTACCTCCCCAGAGTTCATCTGCTCCTTCCTCCAGCCCTCCCTCCAGCTCAACGGATAGCCCAACACCCCCCACACACACACTCACACTGCAGCATCGTTGACCCCATTCACCTCGCTGCATCACCTGATATCACCCCCATCCACTGCCAACCCTCCCTCAGCCACATTATCACAGATTCTACCCAGATTGAGCATTGGTTCACCACTCTTTACTTGCTTTCTAACTCTTGGTAACCTATCATCCAGACTCTACCTCCATAAGTCTGCTCAATATCTTTAATTTATATCAGTGACAGAAGGGAAGCTGTGGGACCATGGGGGCAATCAGAGAGGGCAGCTAGAGAAGGCGGACCCAGTTGTAAATAACCCAAATATCTGTCAACTGATGAATGGATAAACAAAATGTAGTATATTCATACAATGGGATACTATTTAGCACTAAAAAAGATGTACTGATACATGTTACAATATGGATGAACCTTGGAAACATGCCAAGTTAAATAAGACCAACTATTGTATGATTCCATTTATATTAAATTTCCAAAATATGCAAATGCAGAGAGACAGAAAAAAATAGGTTAGGAAAGAAGAGAGGAAGGCAGCTTCAGCCCTTCCAGTATTCCATATTAGCTCCTTTAATTGCTTCAGTCTCCGTAGCTACAGAATAGTTTACTTCATCCTTCATTCCCAAGTCAAATACAATTTAAAAATTGCGTAATAATGAAAAGGACAGACAGTTCTATGAAGGATGTATTCTTGAAAAAGCCAAAAATGTAAAGTTGATCTTTGTCAAAAGCAACTTTCATTTTATTTTTATTTTATTTTACTCATACATACTCCATATCCTCTGTTTTAGTTTGCCAAAGGGCTGCTGATGCAAAATACCAGAAATCTGTTGGCTTTTTAAAAGGGGATTTATTTGGGGTAAAAGCTTACAGTTCCAAGGCCATGAAAAGTCCAAACTAAGGCACCATCACAGATGCATTCTCACCAAAGTCAGCTACTGTTATCCTGTGTGTTGCCACCTGATGAAGCAAGATGGCTACTCATCTCTGCCAAGGTCTTAGCCTTCCCCTCCAGGCTTACCCTTTTCTCTTGAGCAATGTGGGCCCAGGCTCTTGGGGCTTCATGCTTAAGCCAACCTGTAGTCCTCTCTCTCCTGGCGTAGGGCTTGTTTCTTTCCAGGCCTCCTATATCAATCTCAGCTGTTCTGCTCTCTTCCCAATTTAGCTGTAAGCTATCAGTTGAATGGCTCATCTCTCCCCAGGGCCTCAGCTATTTGACCTTCTCCTTTTGTCACATAGCTGAATCAAAACAGCAGAGCTCTCTCTTCCTGTGTCTGTCTGAGTGAGTCTCTCTCTGTGTTTCTGTTTATATCAGACCCAGCAAGGGGGTGGAGACTCAACCTGAGTCATGCCCCACTGACATAACCCAATCCAAAGCACTAAAGTGATTTATCAAGTAATCTAATCAAAGGCTTCTCAGCTGAATTTAATGCAATCAAAGGGTGCCACACCAAGAGGAATAGATTTGTTTATAAACATAATATTTCTCTATTTGGGATTCATAAAATAATTTCAAGCTACCACATCTACCAAACATATACATTCTCTTCTCCCCTCCTTCTATCCTCTGGTAGCATCTAATCTATTTTCAGTCTCTGTGGTTTTGTTATTTCTAGACAACTCTTATAACTGACATCATACAATATTTTTCCTTATGTATTTTGTTATTTTCACTGAACTTAATGTTTTTCAGGTTCTTCCAAGTTGCAGAATATCTCAGAAATTCATTCCTTCTTATGACCAAATAATATTCCTTTGTGTATACGTACCACATTTTGTTTATCCATTCATTTGTTGATTGGCATTTGGGTTGTTTCTACCTTTGGGATATTTTGAATATGCTGCTATGAACAATGGTGTACAAGTATCTGTTTGTGACTTGGATTTCACTTTCTTTGGTCATCTACCTCCAAGTGGAATTGCCAAATCATGGTAATACTATGCTTAACTTTTTGAGGAACCACCATATTGCTTTCCATAGTGGGTATTACATTTTATTTTACTACTAGCTATACATCAGAGTTCCAATTTCTCCATATCCTCTCCAACCATTGTTATTTTCTGTTTCTGTAATGATAGCCATCCTCATATGTGTGAATTGGTATCTCAATGTGGTTTTGATTTGCATTTTCCTAGTGGCTAATGATGTTGTGCTTCTTTTCATATGCCTATTGGCTATTTGTATATCTTCCTTGGAAAAAACATCTATTCCTAAAGTAACTTTTGAATAAATAAATCTGTTAAAGAATTCAGTCACATTAAGGTACCAGGCGCAGCTATCAACTCTAGACTTTGATCCACCAAGGAGAAAAGAAAGCCAAAACCAAGGAAGAAGTCTGGAAATGCCCACCTGCATACTCCAACTTTGGTTGGTGACTCCAAGTGGTTCCAAAAGAACCCCCATATCTTCTCAGTATCAGGGCATCTAAAGCAACTAGGAGGATTTCAGAGTATGGTACAAGGAGGTGTGTTTTGTTAAAGATACAAAGTAACCTTCAGAGCAAGAATAAATAAAATAGAGAAAAAATGAGAAGGCGAGCCAAATGTTAAATAAAGGAATCTTAACCTTTGTTAACTTTCAGTTGCCTCTTTTATCACACTGCTGCATATAGTCCATAACTTCAGTGGGTGACTGCTTTGTCTGTCATGTGGCTTACAAAGAATTTCAGACCACTTTTTTCCAAACAGAAAAAACTGTTGATCAGAATCTCCCAGATAGAGATCTTCTTATAGAGATTTCATAACCACATTACATATTTACTGAATCAGATTATCCAGGGATGGTAACTAGTAATTTTCAGTAATGGCAAATGCAGCAACAATGACAAAAATTATATAACTGTGAGTATGATTTTTGTGAACAGCTAGGTTTTTGCAAATGACCGGGCACCGTTATGAAAGACAAAACATACACAAAGCATAAAATGCATATATCTAAAATCATGTAATTTTCAATCTAGAATGTGTAAATTAAATACCTCTAAGGAGGAAGTGGTTTTTAAAAAGATACATGGCCAGTTTGCATCACTACCATATAAGACCCTGGGCCTATTAAATATAATCTATTGGCTGAGCTCATTGTTTTCCCTTTTTCTGAATTCCCAAAGATAGACAGTGAAATTTAAGACACTGTTACAAAGCATGATATGGTTTTCTGTGATAGCTTTAAAATATCTTCAAGCTCGAAAGCCAACAAAAATGTTCACTTTTGTATATTAGTATTTGAAAAAGCTTAAAAAATAAATCACATTTAAATGTTCATATATAAAGGGTTTATAAGAGCTTTTAACCAGAAGTTGAAAACATGAAACTGTAAATGGTGCTTGCCTCAGTGGGGTGTAATGTAAATATCTAGAGTGGGAAGGATACTTACTTCGCATTATATAAAGACTTGTAATTTTAATTTTAAATACACTCACATGCATACATTAGATTACCACATTTTTAAAGGTCTATTAAAAAAGAAAATATCTATAAAAAAAGACAACCAAAAAACCACAGTATTAGTTTTCTCATGCTGAATGAGACATTACCATAGATTTAGCAGCTGCTTCTGTGAGTCAGGAGTCCAGGCATATCTTAGCTGGGTCTTTGGAAATCCTGCAATTAATGTATTGGTCAGGGATGGATTCTCATCTGGAGGCTCCACTGGGGAAAGTTCTAATTCCATTTTCACATTCAGGTTGATAGCAGAATTCATTTCCTTATGGTTATAAAACTGAGAGACCTGACTTCTTGCTGCCTGTTGGCCAGAGCTACCCTCAACTCTGAGAAACCACCCTCAGTTCCTTACCACTTAGGCTTCCAACATGGTTGTTTACTTCTTCAAAGCCAGCAAGGGAGACTTTTATATTGCAATCATGGGAGTGATATCTCATCACCTTTACCCTATTCTATTGGTTGGAAACTGGTTCCACTCATACATAAAGGGAAGTGATTACAAAATCTTTTAAGCACTATGAAGTATCTTACACATTCCTTATGGTATTCCTATAAAATAGGTACTTTCAGATCTATTTTCTGATGAGGAATCAAACTGAAAGTAACTTTTCTGGTGTGATACAAGAAGGACTTCTCAATGTAAATGTTGTTCTCTTTCCATTTTACCATGGTTCTATATCAGACTAGAAACTAAAAAAAACAGTTTAATTTTTTCCCAAGTGGAAGAAGGTAGTACACATTATAATGGGCAGACATGAAAGGAAAAGGATGTGAAGAAAATGGACAGAGACATTATTAAGTCAACTCACATATGAGTTTACAATAGATTTAATCCAGTTTATATTATTTTAAATGCTTGATTGCAAATACTCAACTTTGAAACTTAGAACATTCCTTTGAAAAGAAACTTGTGAATTACATAGCTTAATTTCCATGAGAACATATCAAATCCTGGTTTTCTAAGGAACAGTCGAATAACTTATACATTTCTCCAAATGGACCTTTATTTTGACAAATTAAATAGTAATAAAATCCATTTACAAGTTTCAATTTCCTTTCATAATTGGCAACAGTAATTTCCACAATTTAGATTAATTACTAAGAATTTTCATTTCCCATAGGTGGCGGCATAAACTTCAATAGAATATTCATTACTAACAATATTAGCTTACATCTTCTTCTATCATAACGGAAACAGTATTATTCTGAAGGTTTTCTGATTCCACTGAGTCCATCTTCTGACTCTACTTAAAATGCTTAAGGTGAGAAGGGAGTGAGGAATTTATTTTTGATAAAAGAATAGGACTGTATGTTTACATCATTTTTCAAGAAAATCTTACCATTTATTAATAAATATGAAAATAAAGAACTAAGACTGAATCCCAAGATTAACGACTTTTTAATTGGTAAGTTTGGATGCTCAATATATTACCTTAAGGGCTGTCATCATAAAAGTAATTTTATATTAATCAACAAATTATTTTATTGTTAATTTTCCATGTTGTATATGTATGAGTATGTGTGTAACATTATATAAAATATTTTTATGATTTTTGTTGTCTAACTGAATCAGCTTTCTCAAACTATATAGATTTCAAAAGTCTGCTCATTTAATTCAATTGCTAAAACAAAGAAAGAGTTACATTTGCACTTAAAGTAATGTGGACCCATTCAATCAATTGTAAGGTGTATTTTTACATATCCCTTGAAACACTGGAGAAATTTTCTCTCTCCCAAGTGCCTCATTTAAATCTACCTACTCACTTAAAGTCTACTAGAAAAAAGTCTTCAGTTGCAGTTAACCTTAGGTTAATTTTTAGTTGGAATGACTTATTACCTTAAAGTACCTGTGTATTTGTGTACATGTCTTATATTTTGGAAGACATTCTTTCTTCTGTTTATGTTTTTGTGGGTTTTCTTTTGTATAATATTTGTTCTTGAGAAATTCACTGTATTCTTGGGAAATGGCATGCTTCAGAGAGAGTCTACTGAGTTTTGAGATAGGGGATATTTTAACATTTGCCTACCCTCAGGTGTGCCGCTTTATGTTTCAAAGGCATGATAATAGTTAAACACTCAAATCCCTGCCTTCTATAACATATCTCCTAGGATATGTTCCCAAACAATGAGGTATATGTTGACAAATAATTAAATGTAATAATCAGGCAATTAACCAAGGGTGTTTGCAGCACTATATAAAGAGACAAATTAAGAAGACTACCATGATATCCAAAAGCCATCTGTTAACTGATGTCAAATTGATGATAAAGAAAATTGAGTTCCCTTGGCAGTTGGTTTTTCTCCAGCTGCATGCAGCTATAAAAGAGCCATCAAAGACAAATCTGCATTTGTTGTTAATTCAGAAATGCAGTAGATAGGCATTCAGAAACCCCTTGTGACAACTTTGCTTATTCTAAAAGTTGATGGTAAAATTCCAGGAAAACTTATACATGGAGCCTTGGATTGGCACTTAAGACCATCTTGATAGGATAAAAATAATATGATCAGATCAACCTCACAAGGGTGTATACAATAAAATACAAGACAAGTCAATCAAAACATGAAATAATGAGTGAATCACTTCTGAAGTAACCAAGCAAACAAAGGTCAGTCAATAATTTACATATGCATTCCAAACATTTATCATTGTGCATATCCTGGTGGTTAGTCTCACTTTAAGGAGAACCTCAAGATGGAGCAGTAACAGGAAAAAAATCGTATTTTGGGATAATCTTTATTACCATGTCCTGATAAAGAATAATGTGGAAGACTTATTTAGATGCCCTTCAGAATAGCTGTAATACCACTGCTCAATGGAAACTTGAAGAAGTTAACATAAGGCCCTGAAAGAGGTTGGAATCTAGAGTCAAGCAAAAGTGATGCTTCAAATCCAGACTTTGTTTCTTATTAGTTATATGACCTTTGGCATATTACTTAATCTGTTCTAGTATATGTAAAAAATTGAGAAAGATAAAAACAACTTTGCAGGGATGTTGAAAGGATAAAATGAATTAATGGATGTCAAAGCTTATTTCTATCAAATAAAACATTAAGAGTTTTATCAATGGAGTGCAGAAGTATACTAATTGCCAAGGACTTTAAGCTTATTGTGGAAAGGTCACTGGACTGAGGATCAAGAAATCTAGTTTTTTCTTCTAACTTTGCTATAAATTAGTTGTGTGACCCTGTACAAAATATTTAAGTTTTCTGGACCTCAGGTTACTCTTTTCTAAATTGAGGTTGCAATGGACATGAAATTAAAAAGCTCTATTAATTTTTAAATACTATAATTCCAATTCTTTGGATAACTTTTAAAAATAAATGCAGTAGATAAAATCCTAAATTTGTAGAAGAACAACATTCAAATCATTGTAATTTCTTTAATTTATTTCTGATGTTTTATAAGAAATACTATAGCAGTGGGAAAAGTTCACTTTTGTGGTCCACTTAAGGTTTAAATTTCTTTAGTTGTTTTTATGAGTATTTATTTAATTGAAACTAAACTTGTGTTTAATTTATTCTTTAAAAACCTTTAGTTGGACCAGATTAATCTAAAACTGTTTTTTTACTTTCTTCCTACTAGAAGATTAGAATTTTAGACTAGAATTCAAAAAGTAATTACTTATAAATTCCTCATTTTAGGGTTGCAGAAGCACAACATAGATAAATTGGGAGAACTGGTTCTAGAACCTGGCTATTGACTCTGAGACCATTTTTTTTTTTCCATATTGCATTTCATTTCTTTTATATTTTATTTTTAAAAGTCTTGGAAATGCATTCCATCTCAGTCACATTCTCTGTTCTAGATGCCTTATTTGACTTTGAGTGAAATATGATTGAAATGACCATATTAAGTTTACTAGTGTATTGTTAAACAAGCATTTTGCAATGGATGCTATCAAAATGCAAATCTGTTTGGTTCCCCACCATCACTTTAAAGTGCGTTTAGTGGAATAAGTTTTACTCTGCCATGAAAACTCAGCCCTATGTTTGTTTGTTTTTTAGTTCCTTTTTCCATATCAGACATTCTACAGTCATTTCAAATTGCAACAATTCCAATTAAGAATCATTAAGTACTGATTCAAGATAGTAACCTGTATTTGAACCTTCATTCAGAAGTAAGATTCCTCTTCTTCTTAGGCATATTTGGCTTCTTCATTTACCTCTCCCCTGACTAACTGTTGTTTGGAACCTAAACAATCAAAGTGAACTCAGAGTGAGAGGTAACTTACCCTAAATAGCAGGACAATTCCTATTTGGTTAATAACAGCTACTGACCTAATGATCTCCATGTCCTCTGGGCCTGGAAGATTTTTAAATTTGACTATTTTTCTAGAGCAGGGGTTCTTAACCAGGGATCTCTAATAATAAATAATCACTAACCCAATAGATAGATGATTGTACCATAACCATTCAAACAAATGTAGTTATTTGCAAAATATGTACCAAAATATATCGCACATTTTTTAACTAAATTATATGACTACCTCATAAATACAAAGCATAAATGTATGACAAATGGCTAAAAGAATCAAAGTGCTTTATTAAGCTGTGGAAATTCAATGTTAAGATGTTGACACTCAAATTAGCCATACTAAGCCAGATTCATTCTTTAGAAGCCAATATAATGTCAATATGTTAAGTTTAGAAAATATTTATACATCCATGCTTATCAGCATGTATCTTTATAAAAGCACTCACTACTCTGTTCAGTCACATTATTTAAACATACCTATCACCTCCTATGGGAGGAATTTGTATCACCATCACTTTGCACAGTGGCCAACATATAGTCAGCCCTAAATGCATGAATCAATAAAAGAACACCCAGGAAAATGCTGAGTTACAAGGGAGATTAAGAATAATTTTACTATTTACTATTTTCTATATGTATACTCTGAGCCAGGCACTACACACTTTGCAAATATTATTCCACTTAATTCTCTCTAATCCTTATGATATAAGTATTAGAAGCCAATTAAGCTTTCCATGAAAACATAATTCATAAAGAGCACAGAGAAGTCATATGTATATCTCCAAAGTATTTGTCTTCCATTATTCCACATACCAAGGGATTGTCTTGTTTCACTAAACCTTCTTACCAGATAAGGAATTTGAGATTAAGAAATAGCAAGTGAGTTGCCAAAGTAGCATGGACTGAGCCTCTATGCAGTATTCATTTTGCACAAAGAAATGGATCATATTTTAGACAGCATTCTTTCTTGTTCTACATGTATTGAAGAATCCAAAACAAAATTTATACCTAAGAAAATGACTACTAACCTCTAATATGTGGTTAGCAGAATTAGTAGGAAGGGAAGAGTAAACACAGCATTCCAAGCAGCCTCCAGTAATAGGTAAAGTGAATAAGCATATTACTCTGACAAAGTTGAGGGAAAATGTTTCCTGGGAACTCCAGAGGCAGCCACAGAAGACTGCAGTTTTAATGTTATCCAGAAGGGAAACATAGTGAGATTATTATTCCATTGACCTTCAAGATACCTACCACATCTGTCTTTCTTGCCTGAGGCAGGTACCAATGATGCGTGCTATAAATATAAGCTGGTCGCTCTGATATGGGAGGCAAACATGTTTAAGGGACAATGTTCTTTCTATTCCCCGGTTTATTATAGAGGATAAAGAGATCCTAATAAGATAGAGAAAATTACATTCCAAGGGGAACAAAAAGAAAGTGCAGTTTTTAGAATCTTGTGTCTTCCTTGCTCCTTATAAGACACTAAGAAATTTAAAAATGTGTAAGGTGAACATGAAAGGGCTATAGGCCATTGCCAAATTATGGTTATTTTGATAAAATAAATGGGGTAATAATAGCCATACTTGAAATGATTTACAGAAAGAGAATGAAGACAAGGAAACGCCACCCATAAAAAAAAAAAAAAGAGTGGTGCAGAGGCTCAGCCCACTGGTAGCTAATATGATCTCTGCACCTGTGCAGGAAGGGTAAACTGAAGAGGATTTAGATGTGAGCCAATGAAAATCAAGAATTTCCCACAGATTGAAGACAGCATAATAACTGGATACATCAAGAATAGCACCTGGTAATGAGTTTCATAATTTTGTTTTTGTTTTTTCATGATATTTTTACTTCTCCAGTGTAATGAATAATAAAGGCATGTGCATAAGGTTAATGCACTTTATTTTAAGGGGCTCAAACCAACCTCAACAGGATGTAGACTAGCCCATTTTAGATTGAAATTTACATAGAAACCTGAATTGTTATTGACATATGAAAAAAATTATCATACAAAAGAGAAATAAACGTAGCTCTACACATCTGGCACCAGAAATAGGCCCTTCTTAGAGAAAATCCAAGACTTCTTGAAGTAATATAATGTAATTCAAGGAACACAATCAGAAATTGCAATGAGATCTTATGTTAGCAGAACAAGTCAAGGAGAACTGGAAAGGCTAGGAAAAACAAAAAGCACACCATAGCTCAGTTCAGAACAGGAATAATGAAGGGACAAGGTTGCTGACATCTTCAAAACAAATGAACTTTGAACAGAGCAAAACAAATATGAAAATAGACAATCCCCAATTAGAGAAAAAAAAATATGAAAAATAGACAATCCCCAATTAGAGAAAAAAGGTCCCCTGAAGGGGATATAATAAGTTAGTTTATAGATCTATGCCCTAGCTACATACATGATAAATAACTGGGACAAAAAGAAGTGTTATCATTGCAGAATCACTTTTGATTACATTTTGGGTATAAATAGAAAATGTACAAGAAGACAGGCAAATATTACCCTGGCACTTTACTTTTCAGTTTAATCAATTCTATTTGTATATAATTAACATATTTTTCCCAATGGGGAGACTTTTTAAATAGTGATGGGAATTTATAAGAATATGTGTTTTGTTCAAATATATTAAAAAAGAATATTTTTTTCTCTTCAGAGAGTAAGCTTCCTGTTGATAGAAGTGAAAAAGCTACCAGAAAAGAAAAAAAAAAAAAAGCTGTCTGAGATGTTGGTTTACAGTGACTAAGAGATTGGAATAAATTAACTCCAAGGTACCTTCAAATTTTAGCATTAACAAGTGTTAAGAATTCACTATCTTCATCATCCGAAGAAAATATAGTGTTTAATACATATCATGTTCATGTTAAATTTAATTTGTATAGGAATTTAAGCAGAAAACTCAAATATGCTGTTTTCATCCCAATCTCAGAAGAGACTCTTTAGCACTAGATGGTTTTGTATATCCCAACCCTTTGTTTCTTCCATTTCTGTCTAATTACCTACCTGTTAAGCAAACAAGAATAGTTTTTAGAGTTAGTTAGACCACATGAGAACAGAAATGATGGTGAAAAGATGGTGCAATTATGTCACCCTTAGCTATTCTATAAAATCATGACACTTTGAGATTTTCAGTGCCTGATTTAGCAAGCATATGTTTGACATCTATTTTAAGTAATACAATGAACATGGAGAAGTCTCAAGAATAAAGAGAAAATGTTGTAGTTGATTGTCTCTTTTTAATACCCACCCCCTCACCCAAAAAAACACCAGCATCCTCTGCACTTCGACAATAATAGCATTCCTTACAAGTGAGTGGTTAGAGTGCTCTTTTGGGTGGAGACTGATTTGAGATAAGAATGGAGAAATTTGACAATTCCTTTGAGGCATGTTTGCATGGGACTTTTTCCTCAGTCTATGACATGGCAGACATTGCATGGCTAGTAAAATTTCTTAAGATTCTGCCTAACAAGCAATCTCTGAATTAAAGAACCACAGCCAAGACAGCTGCTCACCATAACATATATCCTTTAGCAACATAAATATTAGTTTTCAGGTTATAAAATTTACTCAAATGTAAAAGGTATGCAAAAGGTATGGAATTTTGCCCCTTGTAAGTGATTCATTCTAAGAGCATACTTAATAAATTGCAGTCTTTCCTAACCAACTCTAAAAACAAGTACACAACAGATACACAAAATATTTTACATACATGTTCTAATTACACAGGGAACCTACTTAGAGTTCTGGAAATAGTCAGCAATTTCCAGTTTTAAGCATATGAGCAATGCAAACAAAACAATAAAACAGGGAAAGTTTTTGTTTCTCAACATGAATCATGATTAAGAGTATAGTAGGCAAAAATGAGATATAGGCTGAGAAAGAAGAAACAGAAAGAAGAAAATAGAAGAAAAAGAAACAGAAAGGCATAACAGGCTTAGTTATGACAGCAGGATTATTTCTCAAAATGAAACTTCAGAGAGATTGTACCCTCAGAAATTACCAACTGCTTTCAACAATACAAGTTTAATTGTTAACTTCTATACAATCTATACAGTATGTCCTCTTTGTGAACATCCCATGCCCTTGTACAGGGACAAGAAATTCCATGTTCCATTCTATTAGGACTGCAGGAAAAGGTTGCCTCTGAGACTAGAGATTCAACACTTTGATACCCGTGCAATGAAGACAGTTTGAACAAAAGACAGTGGGTAGAAAAACAGAAATAAACATAGTAAGTAGAATATTGTCTAACATTGACTTAAGGAGACATCAAGCAACTAGCATCAAGGAAAATGAGAAAGGAGGCACTTAAAAGAAACAGAACACTGCTGGACAGGACAGCACAGGTCAGGAGGAAGGGAAGGGAAGGGAAGGGGAGGGGAGGGGAGCG